>CAIGRP010112197.1:0-20334 GCA_903798385.1 Fraxinus cuspidata
TGCTCATGATGGCATCTTTTATTAATAATGAGATTTGAACTTTGTGTAAATATTTACACGTGGAGCTAAAAGTAATTGAAGAACCTGAATTTGCTTTATATACTGGCAATATTTATGATGTTTCTAAGTCTTAATAGTATAAATTTCAAAGTAAGAGCACTGTTGTTACATGTAAGATTGTGCAGAATAAATTACTATAACTAATAATACAAGAAGTTAATGTACACTAGGACTGATATGAATAGTTATCTTAACAGTGTAGAACTTTATAACATGCCTCCACAAGAGAGGTGACTCTTATCTTGAACCGTAATAGTTGAAACTGAGATGTAGGCACATGTTTAATGAGTGAATTCGCCAACTGATCAGCTGAACCAACATGTGAAAAGCAAACAGCCTCAACATGCTTCAAAGTGAACATCAACCTTATCCCAAACAAAGTGAACATCAACCTCAACATGCTTCATTTTGGAATGAAATACTGGATTATAGCAAGGATATGTTGTGCTGGCATTGTAACAATAGATAGAAGGAGTAAAGCACTGCTTTAATCTAAAGGATCTCACAAGCAGTCGAGGAAACTGCCCTGCACTCAACTTCAGTGGAAGGCCAAACTACAATTCATGCTTTGTCGACATCGAAGAGATATGGTTGTGACGAAGAAACACAATACAAGAACTGCTGGATGTGTGATCATCAGCATTGCCGATCCTATCAGAATCGAGAAAGCACGAAAAACAGAGGTGGCTGTCTGCAAAGAAAAAGGCCAAGTGAATAGTACCATGATGATAGTCAGCAACGCTTAACTCACATCCAATGTTGGTTGATTGGCCTGTGCATGAAGTGAGAAAGCTTGTAAACAGAGGTAGGCAATGTCGATTCTTGATAAGGTATTACAAACAACCCAAGTACTTGATAATATACATTTGCATCATATAGAGATGAGCAAGTGGACATCACTGTCGGACTTAATGTCCTTGAACACCGAAAATCTGAAAGCGACCATGGTATCCCCTATTGCGGTTATTGTTTTTATTACCAGATGAAGGAGTGGAATTGGAGTTGAGGAGGCGAGAATTTGGTCGTGGGGATCTACTGTCATGGTTTGATGTGGCTATATATGCGATGTTTGGCGGACTGTTTGAATTTATCAAGATGATGAAGATGAGCTTCAAAACTAAAAGAGTTTTTCATGAAGCTCATCAAAGGAAATAGGTGTTTCACAAGCATGGATGCAGAGGATATATCTTTGTACTTATTAGGAATTCCTTTTAAGGATTTTTAAGGATCCATTAAGGCAAGTTCATCAACCTTGCTCTTAACAGATTGCTGGAATTTGTTAATGTTTGCTGTTCCTTTGGTGAGGCTGGACAGACGGCTTTTTAATTGCATGAAACGTTCACCGGATGTTTTGGCATATATTATTTTAAGAGCGTTCCAAGCTTTCCTGAGGAAAGAGAATCAATCTTTGCATTTAGTAAAAGTTGATCCTAATGCATCCATAATGCAAAATCAGGATTTGAAATGGTTGCACCATTATATTTGATTGTGGTTGGAGGACATGGACGTGATCCATCAATGAAGCCTAACAAATTATATCCAACTCAGGGGTGATAATTATTTTTCTCTTCCAAGTTTCGCTCTGATACCATGTCAAGATTTACATTTTGAATTAAAAATAATCGAGTTATCTCAGTGAATTAATAATATTACATATGAATAGTAATAATACTATACAATTGTAAAGTAAGAGCAATTTTACAATTGCGTTGAATAGATTTTCTACAATTAATTTACAAGAAATTATATATGTAAATATTAGAATTGTGATGAAGAGTTGTTTGAGTAGTTGAGTAAAACTTCATCTCTAACACTTGAACTTTTCCTCTGCTGTCACACATTTTTTACCTACTTCGTCTAAAAGATTGAAGTGTTAAAGATGGAACAAAAATATTAATTTTAATTTGGTCTTCAAAATAAACATAATTCTTGCACATTGATTAATAAATCCAGCTCATTGATTAATTAACGAATGTATCAACATAATTATTTTATTATTTTAACTAATGATTCTAACAAAAATTCAATGTTTTCTGCTGAAAGAATTCCTATCCTCCATATGCAGTACTTTTTTATATAATTGGCTCTAAATTTAAGAAAAACAGAAAAAAAAATTTGTTTTTCAAAAGTCGAGAGCAAGAAGAAAATACATTTTTTTTCAGTTCAATAAATTTAATTTTACATGCCTTTACAGAAGCCCGGTTTTAAGGAGGAAATAAATGCTAGAAAGTCATTATTGCTTTGTTTCCTCTTACATCATTCACTTGGGATTAGAGAGAGAGAGATTACGCAAAAGCCTTCATTTTTTATTTTATTTTTTCTAATTAAATAATCAATGGCATGAATGCGAGGAACTTGAGATTATATTCCCTTTAATATCTTACCTTAATCAATTATTTTAGTTATTTGAAGGACCCATCTGTAAATTAAATTAAGATTGGTGGTACAAATTATTAAATAATTGAATTATTTGCTACTTTATTCATATTATGCTAACTATCTAAATAAAATTTAAGCAATTAAAGAGAATTCACATGTATTCAATTAAATATTGTTTTCAACCAAATATAATTAATTAAGACCGTATTTTTTAACTAAGGAAGATTTCTAGATAGTTGGCTGTTTTTCATTTTCTAGATAGATTAGCTGTTCGAGTAATAATTATTAATTAACAACACACGTGTGTATGTATGTATGTAATCAAGACTCGAGAGTTGGGTCAAAAGGTTGACTATGTCAATTCTAAGAGATTGCGATCGAGACTTTCGTTGCGTACTGCATAGACTTTTGTCCAGTTTGTCATAATTTTTTCATCTGGAAAAATTGGGAATTGTAGCTAAATAAATCAAACTCGAAAAAGGCACAATTTTTTTATTTTTCTATAAGAGTTTTTTTTTTATCTAAGTTTAATTCAATGAAACAGAAGATTAAAATGTCACAAGGTAGAAAATGAAGGGGATTTTTTTAATTAATAACAAATAGCATGGACGTTAAGACATCCGACTATTAAAAATTAAGTAAAACTCAATTGAAAATTGTGCCCTCGTTTGACCCCCATTATTCAAGATTATAATTTTTGAAATAATATTTTTTTTTTTTTGAAAATTGAGTAGTTGAAAAAGAACGAAAAAATTTCGATTTACGTGTAATATTATGTTATTGAAGAATATGTGGTTAAAAAGAAGAGATAAAAAAATTTATTAAAACTTTAATAAAGGCCAAAGGGGGGCTGAATTGATACTAAAAACCCTGCTACAACCCGTTGTTGCCTTAGTAAGTTACTCCTAGCCTTTAAAAACGAATAAATTGATCACCAATATTTCTATATTGTAGGACAATTACAATGATGAAAAAAGATATTCATTATATCATTACGTGACCAACTTGGAGAGCTGTTGAGAAGTTTGAAGTGAGACATATTTTAATAGAGCCACATGACCATGTAACAAAACTTTAGACAATTATGTCATTACAAACTTATCGAGTAACTGTACTAAAAGATTATAGACTTATATTTTTCTTTTTATAGATTAATGACTCACTTGTTATTGTATCATAAATTGAAGAGAAATTGTGCAAGTTTTCTTATTAATGACAATAAAATTCTAAACCCAAAGGAAGAAATTCAAAGAGCTTGGGAATTTGAACACGTTAAGAAGTTGTCAAGCCACCATCTTCAAACCATCTTAATCACAATGTTACAAAACATTCATAATCACAATTAGTTCCCCCTTTTCCTCCCCATCAAACAAGATTACATTCTTATACTACAAAAAGATCTATCAATTTTTTAATATTTATAAATGACAAGCGTATGTCATTGGAAAACTTAAAGTCCGGAAGACATTTTTATATAGCTATTTAGATTCTCAACAATGTTCTAATGGGATTTAGGTTTTATATTTTCTATTTTGTGATTCTCCATGGACAACTTGGTTTTTGAACGAGACATTTCAGTTGAGAAACAATTAAACACACGTTCACTAATTATAAAAAAAAAATAATAATAATATATGTCTCACTTTTCTTAAAAATGACACGAAGAGAATTAGATAATTAGAATTAGGTGACAAAAGGACGATTAGCGAAGTTGAAGATGGGGAGAAAAAGGATGTCAGTCTCTCTTTTTTATTTGAGTTTTGCAAAATTATTGTCATTATTTGAGAACGTGTTAATTGAAATTTTAAATGTGTAAAACATTTAATGCTAGAATATATATAAATCTTGACCATGTTAAACATAATTAAATTTATCTTCTCGGCAATAATTAAAAAGCACGATAATGCACTCCATCATTATAATCATGAGATATAATAATATGCTATATTATCATTTCAAGCTGCTCTCCCTTTTTTGTCTCTTTTTCTAATTTTTGAGTAAAGAAAATGAAATCTTGAGGAATTTATTAATTTATTAAGTTTATATATTAGTAAAAAAAAAATTAAAAATATCTTTTTTTTCCCACGATTTTTGGTAAATTAGGTAGAAAAAAAAAGGTCTTTATTAATCCTAATTATTGATAAAATAATATTATTTATCATTATAATGATGAAATATCGGTGACGTGACAATTTATTATCCCCACATTTTTCTCTCTTTCTCTTTTCTCACATTAAAATTGAACTATCCAATCCATTATTTTACATAGACTGTCACATCATCGATATTCTATCATAATAATGATAAATAACCTTATTCTTATTCATACTAGACCTTTTATATCATTTCTCACATTGGCTATGGCCTTTAAAATCCTTTAAAATCAATTTTGTCGATTCAACAATTTAATTAAATAATCAAAAAGTCAACATTAAATGACAATCACAATGAATACTTAAAAATTTGAAGGAATTAGCCATATTTGGAAAAAATTAAAATTCTGATTTTAATTTTAATTATAGACAATAATTAATTTTAAGCACATATTTCATGATATCTACAACATTTTAATCATATATTTCATTAACTTTTATAATAATTTATTAAAAATATGATTTTAATCCTCATCAATTTGAAAATTTTCAGTTGCTATGCTAATTAACTAGTATGTTAACGAATAGCATTAAAGACTACCAAATTCATTACGATAAAAATATCCCTAATTTGACGCTTTCGAGCATCTGGTTGATTCTTAATCACAAATCCCTTCGTCGTGGTCTCATTTTTAGTCGTTAGTAACAATCCACGTTATGTATCTATTTATCATATATTTGCCCCTACTCGTACTACTGTAGCAAGTTTTAAAGAAAAATGTACAGTCGCGGATACAAACGAGAAAAATAGGGATAAAAATATTTCCCTATGCGCCCACCACATCTAGAAGTTCCTTGACTTCTTTCACAAGCCTATACAGCAAAATACTTTGCTGTTATTAAAAGGAAAGTGACAATGGGGGCATTGATAACATCCTCACCACACAACAACCCCCTCAAACCCTCCTCAGGAAAGTCATGCATAATCCAAGAAATGAATTTTCTCACACAGTTGATTACAGAAATGAAAGTTATGGCAATTGGGGTGCTGCTGATTTTGGTAGAAACTTAGCACAAGACTATGAGAATCGGAGGAATTTGAATAACCAGGGAGTTCAATTTAGACATAATCAAGTTACGGAAGAAGATGATTCTGGTGTTTTTTCACCACCTCTATGGAAAAATAGTCCCAGCCCACCAAAAAGTCCTTCACACCCCCTCCTCCACCAACAGAATTACAGGGTATATTCCCCAAATTCAAGAGCACAAGCTATTGCTAGGGGGCAGTGGGAACTTATGGAAATGGTGAAGAATATGCCTGAATCTTCTTATGAACTCTCCTTGAAGGATCTTGTTGAACACCATAGAATAGAAACTCAAAATCAAGATCAGGATCAAGTAGAAAGATTGAATAAAAAGAGAAATCATGGGATTCAGGGTCTACATCAGAGGTCAAAGAAAAATGAAAAGATGATTAGAAATGGGAGTTTTGACAACAGGGGATTGTTTCTCAAAATGGGATTTCCTACTTTTTTGAAATCGAAGAAGAAAAAGAGTGTTGTTAACAATTCTAGAGGCAAAGTTTCCCCTAAACCTGAGGGATCGTTTGATAAGGACTGGTGGATGAAACGATTTTCCGGTTCAAGCGACAGTGATAGCAGCAGAAGTAAAACCGGCAGCAGTGGCAGCCGAAGCAGTGGCAGCACAGGCACCGGGAGCGGCGGCAGTGTACACAAAGACAGCAGCAGGTATTTTGAATTTCACGATCTCACCATCTTTGGGAGTTATTTCATACCGATAGAATTTAAATTTATATGAATTCAAACGAGTAGTTCAAGATTTTGAGTTTATAAACACTAAATTTCAATATTTACCAAGCAAAGATTATATGTAGGAAGAAAATCAATCACATCTATGGAGTTATTCAGCAGAGAGTGTGATTGAATTTTGAGTTCAAAGCAACAGAATTTTTATATTTGAGGGCACATTTAGTATGCGGGATCATAAATTATATGATATTGGAGAGCTTTATGTGAATTTTGGATGAATCTGGTAAAGTGACTGCTTTAGAATTCAGTTTGCAGATTAATCAGAATAAGAAATCTCAATCCCAGTAATCAAGAAAATCTATTTGTTCATAGAAGCAGCAGTGAAGTTTCCAGATAACAATTAAACAAGAACAAGATTTTCAGCAAAACAGAAATTCCATTTGCCCTGTACCACCAGTAGATTTTTCCCAGTACTTTAAAAATTGATATGAACCATCAAGCCAAAAACCCGTTCATTCTACGAAATACCCTGGAGTTTGGTAATCAAAAATTCATTGATTATTCATAAAATCAACAAGTTTTTGACATAACATCTCATATTTTCGCACTTTCACTGCACTGGAATTACTTGTAGAATTCAGAAATTATTTGCAAAATCATTATCCAGTCAAGATTAGTTAACTATATATTGTGTGTTCTAATGCAGGAAAAGAAATGGCTTCTTAAGCAGCTGCTGGCCCTGTTTTCAATCCAGGAGAAACAAACCTGGAGTAGAGAAAACTCCTCCAGTACAACTTTTTAGGTGAAAAAGTACAATACTTGACAAGAAGTTTGAAGTGGAAGCATGTGTATATTTTCACGGCTTGTTTGGTACGCAGTTGACGGTATTAAGGAAGAAAAATCGTACTATTAAGTTCGGCTAATTATCGCATGCCAATGCGCAGTTTTACACCATGTTCAAAAAGCTAATTTTTGTCCATTGTTCAATCCAAGTCGAGTACCAAATATAAGCCTCTTGTGCAACAGTTTGTTACTCCAAATTGTGGAATTCAAAACAAATCTAATTATTTATTTATTTATTTATTATCATATGTTTAGCACTAATGATACGTGACTATGATATTTTCGTCGAGTATAATAATTTAGCAAATAAAGAATTATATGATTAAAATACGGTCAAAATATATATTTTTTATTTAAATAACGGAAGTCCGAACCTGCAGCCACCCATCCTTAACTGTGCCGACACGCAAGGGATGGCAGATTGAAATATTTATTTTTTAGTGAATGACAACATAACTCAAATCAAATATCAGCAGAAATTCATATGGAAAACAGTTTTAAATTGTGCATTTTTTGTATTCCAAGACAAAATTGTAACCAGACAAGTGTTGTTTAATCAAGAAGTAAGGTCTACCCAATAGATCTTTAGTTTGACTAATTAAATTCGCGTACGGCCCACCTGCCGTTCTTGTTCTAAAGCTCGATGGCTTTGAAAATTGGAACAAGGGTCAAGAGTGCGTGCTAATCCTAAAAACTAGGATAAGCTAATATTGTATCATCCAACGGCAGCATATAATTTGGGAGCCTTACGCCCAACTGCCAAACTTGTCGATGGGCTTAGCCTCCTATCGCCGAGGATGAACCACGGCATGTGGCTAGCAATATACCTGTACTTCTTTTTCTTTCACATACTTTGGAACTTTATTCTTTCGAGCCTTTGCCTCTTTTCTTCTTGTTCTCTTTCGGAGAAGTTTTTCTTTCAACAACCACCTGCTTATTGCTTCGAGAAGACAACCCTCGTCCAAGTTTGAATCGAGTCTTCACTTTCCTCAGTTCCATACTCCGATTCTCGACCTAGTAATGTGGGATGCTCGCTGTCACAGCAGAGACCTCTTTTACTGTACTGAAGCTGCTCATTTTCTGCTTGGGCAGAATCGGCCAGGGAAAGAGCCCGCGCACAAATAGAGACGTACACAAAACGATTTTCCATTAGAGACGTGCACAAATAAGGAGTGCAAGTCCTCTGCAGATATCACATCACCTCTAGCCAAATTTTGTCGTTGCGATCTTTCCAGTAGACGCAACATTTGTGCACATGATAACACCTCTTCCATATGACTTTCCACTGAATCGTTTTTCAATAAAAGATCACTATAAAATCGAACAATTCCCTAATTGTTGTGACAGCTACACTGTTTTCTAAAGAAATCCTGCATTAAGGAAACACGGAAATCCCTCTTCCTTAATATTAAATTATTCAACTCACAATCATGAGAAGGAAAAAAAATGAAGATAGAGGAGAAAAGGTCAATGAAACAGTACAACAGGGTGAAGGAGAATAACTCATTGAAACATGGTCACAATCCTCTCAAAAGAATTCAAGGGCGTGAGGATGATCAAGATTGACTGCGTGTGAAACAATGATAATGTACTAGTGACCCTGCATGGCTGAAATTATTAGAGTTTGTTCACCATCATGGATATAATAGTTCAAACCAGAGAAAATGAATTCTCACCTCACAATAATGTTGTACTCTTTTCGGTATCCATGCATCAGTTTACATTCTGTTATAGCGTTCGCATTGCCATAATTGTGTGACAAAAACAGCAGAAGGAGCAATAAGATTGTTTGAAGTGTTAGAACAATATTATAAATTGTATATAATAAACTCGTGTGAATATTATAAAATAGAAGACACTATTTATAGGGCGAAAGAATATGTGATAATCGCACAATCAACTATTAAGAAAATGATCCCACAATACTGGAAAAAGTATCATGAAATGATAACCTTATAACCTTTTTATATCTTCAACGTCCCCTCAAACTTAATACAGTATTATAGAAACCAAATTGAGTTTGAAAATTAAATTGACCTGAACAAATAATTATTTTCAAGATTTAAATCACACTTCAGAATTTTATTTACATAGCATGCCAACTAAGTTAACTAAGAACTAGAAGTTAGTGCGAAAGAAAACAATTGTCCACCATGACTATTTGGTCGGGGCATATCTCACAAGTAGAAAATAGCACTCCTAAAAACCATGGGATTACCCGCAATCCACTCAAAGATGGAGCCAAAGACTAGCCTTACCGCAAGAACCCAGCCGCACTAGAAGGCTTAGAAAACGTAATGGAAATAAATTTAGGTCTTGTTAGGGCCACATTAAAATCTAAGTCAAAGTCAAACAATCAATATTAACCACATCTTTTCAACTACACATTTCAAAAACTTCTATCAGAATCCAATTATAATTTTAATTTGCACCAAACACCCTTTTAGTGGAAAAATAATAGGATTTTCTTTCAAACAAGGGGTGCCAACACCATAATCTCCAACAATCCCTCCCTCAACATGAGGGTCTTGTGACTCAAACCCATGATCATGATTATGATATTGCAATAATAATAGAAGCGGCCACAGTAAACCTTAGAGGGTACTAGAAAGGTCTAACTTGCTTCAATTTGAAAGTTCAACGACCAAATTAAATTTTTTAGTGTGAGGAAGATGGTGGAGGTCGTCGGAACGATATAGAGGTTAGATGTAATATTGGCCTGAAGATTAAGGTTGCTCATCGAAAATGGAAACAATTGCAAGATTAATCTGAGATCAAACTTCTTTCTTAGTCATTCTGGTTTTATTGATTGTCATGTCACAAACACTTTCACGAATTGAAGTAGTCATAGAGTTAGACATGCCAACATTAAATCTTTCCTTCCCACTCCTACAAACTTCAAAGGCCTAAGAGCACAAGTCAAACTCAACATTTTACAAATAGTTACTGCAAATATATTGACTGTAGGCAAAAAGATTTTCAAAATGTAACCTCATAGTTAACTTCATCGATTGGAGCAACACAAACATAGATGATTTAAGCTTACACACAACCATAGCAAACTGATGGAAACCATAAAGTACGCCAATGCTCTACTCCACCTTCACGTATTATAGCTTACTCCACTCCGTTTTAACCACATTGTTGTTTTGAAGTCACAGATTATAAAGTTCAGAATTCATAATTTCAAACTTCACTTCTGCCTGATAATATATTCTATCACTCGTATCAGTTATCATGACTCCAGAAACCCAAAATCAGATTAAATACCGGGCATGAACAAGTCTAAGCATCCCTTCTTTCCAACATCAAGCAACATTTTTCATTTTTATCAAAATTTGTGAGTGATTCTGCAGTCTGCATACTAAAAAAAGAAAATGGCAACTGTACTGAAGGGATTCCCAATTCATAAAATTCTAAATAACCAATAAATTTCAATATACTTCCAGTTTAGTCAAAGATTATGCAAACCTCGTATTTTGTTCATCACACCCCAAAATCCATTAGAATTCTCAAGTTCCCATACAATCCACCATACAGATTACAGAAGCAGGTAAATATCAAACACCAGTAAAATTCTGAAAACAAAAAGATCAATATTTTTCTCTCCAACAATCAGAAAATCCGTCTAACATCTGCTTCATGCTTCCAACATTCATTATAGTTCTCAATGTCTACTTAATTCATTCCACAAAACCAGATAACACACGTATCAAACACCTTCAATGTTTTTAAAAAAGATTCAATCCTTTTCTCCACATTTCTCTCAAATTCTTAAATCAAAATGGTAAATTCATCCAATCAATTATAACTAAAGAGGTGAGGCTCGGATATGATCGACAAACTTCTGGTACTTATTGTAGATGAGTTGGAGGGAAGAGGTGTTGGCGCGAGAGTGAAGCCTGCCATGGGCATTAGGCTTCCGGGTGTGTAAAAGAGTGAATGAACCATCCATTATACCACTTTCTGTATCTTCCCTTGAGTCCAAGAAATCTAAAGCCTTCCCAATTTCTGACTTTGATGACCATGACAACCCTTCTTCTTCTTCTTCTTCAGGTTATGGTCTCTGCTTTTTCTGCTGAAAGAGCTGTCATATTTTGGAAATGTGAACATGAATTGAGGATTCAAATCGTGAATAGTTCAAAATTTTGTTAAATCTTATTATGACATGTTATTGTCTCCGTGGGGCACGGAGGCAAGCCCGATACCTCCGTGCCTCACGGAGACACGCCCAAGCCCGATACCTCCGTGCCACACGGAGACACGCCGTGTCTCCGTGTGGCACGGAGGTACACCCGGTACCTCCGTGCCTCAAGGAGACAAAGCATGATTCATCGAGCGAGTTTGTTTGATTTTTAGAATTTATGTTATGTGTCTTGTTTACTTACTCAGTAATATTCTTCAAAAGTTTGTGATATACTGTGTGTATGTATGTATTATACCATCTATATAGACGTCGTTTTGGTTGACGATAGGAAAATTCAACGCGTGTAAAAAAAAACTCGCTGTTTTATATAGTTAGGATATCATTTCATTTGAAATAAGTTAAAAAATCTGTAAGATTCAGTCAAATGAAGATATTAATGTTGAACAAAAAATTAGTGAAGATGAAGGAATCAATGGATTGTGTAAAGCTATTTTTGGTCTACACTATAGAAATGTGATGGATGTAGAGCACCTTTTAAACTATTCTAATGAAAAAGACACGGTGAAGAAATCTCATACTAATGAAAATATTATTCAAGATATACCCAATACACCTATGAATGATGATTATCATTCAGATGATAATTGCGTTTTACCAACCGTTTCTTCAAAAAAGGCATTTCAAGCATTCATAACCTTAAATAATTTGTACAAAATAAAAAATAAAAAAAATGTCAAATGTAGTATGTGCAAAGACTTTAGATGCATAGTTTGAAAAAGAGACGAATTGGAGAAAACATTATCAAATTAAGATTGTTAATTTGTATTAGTTTGAACTTTTACCAAAAGCATTTATTATTTTATATATTCATTAAGCTTTAAAAAGATCTTTAAAAAATTATTATCTTATCCACTTAACGAGATTATTAATTTAGTACACCAGTCCAAGTCGGGATCGAAGATTTTACTATTTAAACGAAACTATTAGTTTATCGAATATTCATTTATCAAGATTTTACTGTACCCACAAAATTATTTACTTTAAGAACAGACCAAGAATTTAATACGTATTTTCCAAAAACCAAAAAGAAAGCGAAAAGCTTACCATATCAGCATCCATCTCTTTTGTCATCTTCGAGGGCTTCGCCATTTTCTTCCCTTTAATTCAATAAAAAAAAATACATTAAAAAGGACATTCAATCTCTCTTTATTGCTTTGGGTGTTTGTGTGTGATGCTGACAGTGTTATCTTTGCGAGTTTGAGAAGGTTTGCCATGGCGATTTGGTGGAATAGATTTCTTTTTCTGTCGGCCTTTGAAAAGATTTCCCTTTTGCGTCATTACTGGTTCATCTCTGTGTCAATATGATTTCTCAAAGCTCTTCATTTGAGTTCTAGTGACAGAGCTGGACATGCAAACTCAATCCAACGTGGTCAATTTGATTTAGTGAAATTACATGAATTAAAATGTTTTTAAGATCTCAATTCAAATTTAAGAGTTAATAAGTTTTTGTCTAAAAAATCAGATATAATTAAAATTGTAAATATTAATATTATAAAATTATTTTACATATCTACCTCACTACCATCTACCATACCAAACCATAATTATTTTCCAATCTCCTCTCTCTCTGTATAACCACAGCCACCCTTTCTCCCTTCTCTCTTCTATATCCCACCTCTTCTCCAGCAAAACATCAACTCTAGTTACATGGCACCTCCGGTAACACAACGCGGAGCTGCACTAAGCGATACTGCACTCGCTGTGCCATGCCTCTACACGCGGCGTGGATGGGTGACATCGGAGGCGCAATCACCACATCCCACAACTGTAGCTCTACGATGCGCCTCTACGCGCGATTTGGGTTATTCGGCGTTGCATTTGCTTGGAATCTGTGGCGGGATCACAACGGCGATTTCCAGTAGTCTTTTGAACTTTTCTCTATCGGTTTACTGTGGTTTTTTGTGGTGATTTTGAGGTGGTGGTGCAGGCAATGGCAGTGTACGGCGCAATGATAGGGACGAGTTTGTGGATTTTTTTGGTGGGGATGGTGGTTGTGGTGTGTTGTAGATGGAGATGGAGATGGAGATAGAGAAGATGGTGACGGTGGTGGTGGTGCTAGTCGTGGTGACGATGGAGATGGTGTTGGTTGTGGATATGCAATGATGGTGCTAGTTGTGAGGATGGTGGTGTAAGTGGTGGTTCTGGTAGTGGGGCTACTCTTGGGTTTGCGTTGGAAGTGTTTGTGACCAATTATCTAGGTATTGTGACTAATAAATTCTTAATTTGTGAACAATTATTAATATGTGATCTAAAAGAATGTGTGATTATGACTAACTTGTATTTGTTACTCAAAATTTGGTAAATTGTGACTAATAAATAACGTGTGACCTAATAATTTGTTAAATTGAAACAATAATCTAATAATGCATGACCTGAAAATAATGTGTGACTATTTAATTTGATATTTTGTGATTATGAAATAAGTTGTGACTCATAAAATTTGTAGTTTGTGACTAAAAAATAATATGTGACCAAATAATTTATTTAATTTGTAATAGAGAAATAAATTGTGACATATATAACTTGTTATTTGTGACCGTGGCATTTGTAATTGTAATTGATACATAAATGTGATTATAAATTATATAATATTGTGATCATAATATATTTAATTAATAATTTTTTAATTAAATAATTAATTAATTAATTAAAATTAATATATGATTTTTGAAAAAATAAACCTTATTTCTTAAATTTGAAATAGATCATACTTAATGTCATGGTAAAGAAATTTCCCTTTGATATAAGTGGAAATCAAACTAACTTAACCCAATTATTTGTTTAAACCCAACCAAACCCAAACCGATCAAGCTTGGATTAGTTTGGTTTGGACGGGTTGACAGTTTGGAATTGGGCACAATATAACATAATCGGAATTGAGGCTTTCAAAGAATGTAAATACGATTATTTTTTTATTTTTTTGTTAAATTTAGACAATTTTCAAAGTTTGAAATCACTTGAAACCTTCGTTCTTTTTAACCTATATAGTGGATTCTTTCCAAAAATAATGTATAAATAAGTTTGAAATTATTAAGCATTTTCTCCGTTACAATTTTTTTGGAATTCATTCATTTCATCATCACGCTCTTAATTTTTAGTTTATTGTCAAGTAACTTTGCATTTGTATATATTATTCATACCAGTCAATTTATGTAAAAAAAAAAATAACGATTGTATATTCTAAGTTATTCTTTTGTCTCAACTATTGTGTATGTTTAGATTTTTCCATTTTAGATATTAATTTCTTTTCAGTTTATCGGGTTTAGTTGGGTTGTTTGGTTGGGTTTTGATTCATAATCTAAGACCCAAGTCAATTTTGCCCGACCTCAAAATTAATTTTTCAAGCTAACTCAACCCAATTGAACTTAAAAATCAATTCAAATCAGCAAATTTAATTTTTCAACGCAATTGAACTTAAAAATAGATCCAAATCGATCAATTTGTGTTAGGTTGGTCGATTTGATTTTTATCCAGCCCTAGTTCTAGGGTTTTGTTGAAGAGATTTATATATATTGCAGCATCAGTCCTCAACTTCTTGCTCAGATGGGAAATTCATCCTCAAACAAAAAGTCACAATTAATCCTCAAGATAGAAAGCATCTAAAATTTCCAATAAATAGTCGCCATGAAAATCTCTCTCAAAATTTTTTGAATGAGTCCAAAATAAAAATACAGGAAAAGCTTATCATTTACCATAAGGACCTTTGACAGGTTTTGTCCAAAAAAATCTATTAGTCGATCAAATTATTAGGAACGAGCCATGTAACCAATTTAAAGAAAGGCAAAAATGTCATTTTGTGTTATGTCATTTGAATAATTAAAATTATTAAAAAGGAATTTAAAAAATATTAATTGATTAAATATTTGAAAAGAAAATGATCATTCATCTCCACGTAGTGGCAGATTTACAGTGGGGATTGAGGTTGAGGTCCAACCATTGATGGCACATTAAGGAAGTTAAATTGTCGAGTTAATTAAATGAATGATCATTAAACTTATCCCTATATTGTTAATTGCTTAATAGAAAAAGGTTATCCATTGCTATCTATTGTTTAAGTGCTATAATATAGAATCCCAAAGATTCCAAGAGTCGGATTCAAACTAGTGATGGCAACGAAGCGGGTTTGAGGCGGGGCGCCCACCCTGGCCCCACCCTGCAACTCCCCCGCCCCGCCTTAAACGGGGCGGGGCTGGGCGGGGCGGGTTCGGGGCGCGTTTCCCACCGCCCTTTTTTTTAAGTTAATTAATTAATTAATTTTTATAGTTTTTTTTTTAAAAATTATTCTTCGTGGGGCGGGGCACCCTCGCCTCGCCCCGTGACCCGAGATGAGGCGGTCGCCCCGCCAACCTGTTCGGGACGAGGCGGGGTAAATTATCATCCCTAATTCAAACTGGCTAAAATAAGTTATATTTTTTTGCTAAGGTATTAATACCCACAAAAACTATATTTTCTAGGGTAGATAAACCCATATCTTAGGATACTTGTACTCATGCCGCAAAATATTTATTTTAGTTGTTTCATTTTACATTTTCAAGATCAGATTTATTTGAATATAAATTGTTGTCAAATAGAAAAGATGAAAATATGATCACATAGATACAAATATGGGTTTCTTTTGAAAGTAACATCGAGAAAGTCATTGCAAATGAAATAGCCCTAAGCAGTTATGGTACGAGTATCTATACCCATAATGTTAGATATAAAGGATATGTAGCACCATATAATCACCCATACTCTAGAACATATGTATTCATAGAAGGTATATATTCCATGTCTTACAAAAATAAAATCCAGACCATTCATTCAATTAACTCCTACTCTTCAGTGCTAACACCCACCCTATAAAATGGGAGAACTAGACACTTGATGGATGTAACCAGAGCATTGCTATCTCAAATGAATGAATATTCCTAGGACCTATTGGGGAGAAGCCCTATTAATTGCCACTCACCTAACTAATAGAATTCCTTCCGAAATTCTTGATCTTAAAATTCCAATAGAAATATTATCACGATACTTTCCACACTTCGGTGGAATTAATCGTATTCATCTTAGATTGTTGGCCGTGTAGCATTCATACATAGTGTTTCAAAAAAAAAAAAAAAAACAGATCCAAATTTGATCCTAGAGCTACTTCGTTAATTGGTTATTCCCTAGGGGAAAATGGTTATAATTGTCAGGAAAGTCCTCATCTCCATGGATGTACATTTTTTTTTTTTTTTTAAAATCTTTCCCATTTTCCAAAGTCTTACATTCAAGGGGAGTATACAAGTGAAGATAAGACCCTAACTCCTTCAGAGATTGAACTACCCCGTACCCCAGTCTATGCTTCAAATAATTTAGAGTCCAATATAACACATGACCATCCCTCTATAGAACTCACATATGAAAAACAAAAGAAAGGTCAACAATTTACACTTCAAGTATATTCAAAGGGAACATGACCTATTCAAAATACTCACCATTCAGCGAGTCTTCAATCTTACAAATAAGGCATATTTTGTCTTGTCAAAATTTTGGAAATGATACTTTCTTCCAGCTAATTTGACGGTGATAATTGTTACGTCTCTAATCCGAGCCCCCACAAAGGTGCCACGTGGCTCCACAATCGTGCCACGTGGAAAGATATCCCGTGTCAAGCAAACCTACGAGGCAAGACATAGCAGGAAACTCCTAAGGGCGACATAAGGACGGCATATTGAGGGTCTTCACTGTATCGCCGAGGTACTCAAAGAAAAGAACCATCCACCGAAGCATGAAGGTTACGTTGATGAAAAAGTATATAAGCGTCGAGGCTATACCCTTTATGGAGCCACCTCCTATAACATATTTGAGGCTCCCAGGTTCATCTGATGTTCAAGATGCCGAGGTTGTCCACCGCATTAGATTCGAAGATCTTTTAGAAGTGACTGATGAAACGTTTGTAATAAAGTTTGACAGTCAGCTAGCCTGTTATACAGGGCGGCGGAACTCTTGTCAATACATTTATTGTATGAATAGACGGTGATGTGATGTCTTAGTCATGGAGATGAGACCACGTGGATCAGATCCAACGGTCACCACGTCGGCGAAAATTGTATAAATAAGTTATCTTTGTAATTAGAAGAAAAATTTTGGATGATTGATAACAAAATTAACATTCATATATGAAAAACAATACACTTGAACCCTAAAAAAGGATATATATGAACATTTCATCTATCCTTCCACATATTCCTACTTTTTATTACATAAACTAGTTTGATTTCTCTCCAGCAATTGTGGTGAGCGCGGTTGTATTTGTTCCACCCACCGGAACCCGAACATCTTTGGTCTCTCACCACAAAGCATCTCCCGTGTTTATTCATTCCTTATTACCGCCAGCATTCCGGTAGAAACGTGCCGGAATCATGCCTGACCTAGCGTGAGTGGGTCCGACATCTGTTGGCTCATTTCTAGGTATCAGCAGATTGGCGTCGTCTGTGGGAAGCTAAATAGTTAACCATGAAAAACATGTAAAAGAAGCGTTGACGAATCGAGGAGAGTTTTAAAAAAATCAAATTCCTTGAAAAAGAAGGAAAAGAAATCCCGAATCACCTTGAGAGCGAAGAAAACTAATAGAGCCAGACGCATTGAAAAAGATGAGTTCGAACGACAAAAACGACAATAGGAGGACAAGAGAATACCCTAAACAAGAGGAATCCTTTCAAGCCATTCCGGCCTCATGCCCACGCCTCCCAACACGAAGACGTGGCGGATCGAGAGGCGGGGGGAGAGTTGCAACCAGGCTTACTAGGGAGATGGCCACAATGACAGCCAACATGAGAAGTGTAACTCAGCAAAATTTGGCCATGCAAGAAATGTTGCTGAGCATGCAAGGGCAGGGAGGATTTCAAGTCCCCCCAAATGTCGTCCTAGGCAACGAATTCCAGGATCCTCAAGAACATAGCCAGGGAGAAGAGGAAGTTCAAAGTCAGATGGCAAGACACTCTCATAGCAGAATAGGAACCTCGCAAATCAGAGAGGTGGAAATGAGTACCTCAATTAATCATGCTTCGGAGAGACCTTACGAAATGCCATTCAACTTCCCTCCAAATTACGAGCCAGCTAACGGGCCACAAAGGTCGGTTAGCGTATTCGACAGGATCGGCCCGAGATTGCCTAGAAATAGGCAGAACTATCCCTCCCAGATGCCTAGAAATAGGCAGCCATATCCTGCCCCTCAGGAGCCTAGAAATGGGCGACAGGAGCCACATCAACGCGAAGAATAGCAACATGTCCTTCAGGAGGAACCCCAGATCTGCCCCCTAAAAATAGACGAGAATGGAGGGCTCAGGCGAGGAACAAAACAATATCTCCCAGCCTCATCCCCGAGCCCCTCAGGGGGAGGAAGAAGATTCGGACGAGCCCCAGAGGTTTTGTGACCTCGATGATGATGAAGATCATTCGCCCTTCTCAGAGGCCATAAAGAATGCACCCATGCTAAACCATTTCACTCTCCTTAAAATTCCTAAATATGATGGAAAAGGGGACCCAGCGAAACACATCAACAGCTTCAAAACTCTAATGAACTTGAAAGGAGCTACGCCAGCCATGAAATGTAAGGCCTTTCACTTAACTTTGAGTTGAGGGGCTGAAATATGGTACTCAAGGTTACCAGAAGGAAGCATTCGCAGTTGGCCCGACCTCAAGAAGACGTTCTTGAAGCACTTCGCTACAAGCAATGAAGGAGAAAGACCTATTCAGCGGCTGTAAGATATGCAACAACAACAAGGTGAATCACTAAAAAACTTTTTGTCCCTCTTTACTGATGAAATGACTTATTGTGTGCAAGTCATCGATAGAGGAGGTTTGGATATGAATTCCCTCTTTTGGAAAGATGTGCAAAATAAAGATCCAGTCACCTATGACGCCCTCCTGGAAATGATAAGGCGTGAGATCCTCAATGAAGAATTGAGAGATCATAGGAACAGAGCCAGCCAAGGTCTGTCGCCTCCACAAATGCAAAGAGGAAGAGGTCCCACATCGCATTTAATGGAGCATCCAACGCTGTTCAATCACGGGCAAGAATTAGCTGTAGCAACACTCAACGTCGTACCGATATTGGCTTACGAAGAGGTCGGCCCGGCACTGGGACACACCATAATTATCCTAGACACCCTCCTAGAGGGTGAGGTAGGGGCCGAGGTGCAAAACCTAGATATAGGAACGAAGCACTTAATTATTGCGTGTACAATCAATCTCATGGTCATCGAACAGAGAATTGCTGGGAGAATGCAAGGCACCCCCAGACTCAAGATCAAGGGAGATGCCTTCAACGGAATGCTCCATACAGGTCAAATCAGCAATCCAAGGCTAATGAAAAACATCCAACCGCAGCGATCTTTCAAAAGAAAGAGAAAATGACACCGAAAGGCCTAGAGAGGGCCAAAGACAGAGACGAAGTCCTCCGCAAAATACCGAACCATAGCCCATTAGAGAAATTGATACAATCATTGGAGGTCCACATGTTGGGGAAGAATCCAAGAACTCACAAAAGAACTACGCAAGAGAGGCAAGCGATCCTCTCATGATGAGCTACATAGTTAACCACTCCACAGCCGGGAGAATGATCCCACCAATCAGTTTTAGCCAAGAAGACATGGTGGGAGTACATTACCCACATTGTGATGCCTTGGTACTAATGAAAAACATCCAACCGCAGCCATCTTTCAAAAGAAAGAGAAAATGACACCGAAAGGCCTAGAGAGGGCCAAAGACAGAGACGAAGTCCTCCGCAAAATGCCGAACCATAGCCCATTAGAGAAATTGATACAATCATTGGAGGTCCACATGTTGGGGAAGAATCCAAGAACTCACAAAAGAACTACGCAAGAGAGGCAAGCGATCCTCCCATGATGAGCTACATAGTTAACCACTCCACAGCCGGGAGAATGATCCCACCAATCAGTTTTAGCCAAGAAGACATGGTGGGAGTACATTACCCACATTGTGATGCCTTGGT
>CAIGRP010112213.1:0-29050 GCA_903798385.1 Fraxinus cuspidata
CCATTTCCCACGCCAAGAGTGGTTGATTTCTTCAATTTTCTTGATTAATTTCTTCTCAAGTTATGAGACTATTTTGGTACCCTTTTGCTTAAAAGGACCATTGAGCTTTTCCAAAATCACCCTTTTCCGCTTCTCCCTTGCTTGAAGAAAGAACTTGGGTCGAAAATTTGTTAACTTTTAACTGGATTTTCGACATGGGTTTTTCTAAGAAGCATCAAATTGAGGGAGGGAAGGAATCAGAATCCAAGAAATGGTTAATTGCTGGTAAACCTATATGGGCTCCACTGAAATCGATATCGACAGAACCTCAAGAGGGATGTGAAGATGAAGACGCCCGTTCGACAACTCCAACCGGAAGAGAATCGAGGATAGCGGAGAAATTGCGATGCCCGCCCGCCCCACGGAAGCGCCGCCCTACTGCCTCCTGCCATTTTAATGGTGGTAGAGAGTTCTTTAATCCTCCGGACTTGGAATCCGTATTTATCCGCCATGCTGAGAGATCCAATTGAATTAAGATTCAAGATTCTTGATTAAGGCCCCTTTCTTAAATTTTAGCTTTTGCTTATTAGCTAATTACTTAAAAGTTTTAAGTTAGATTATTATGTTCTCAGTAGCCTATGGTTGCTGATATAGTAGTTTTATGTACAAAAACATGTACTTTTTATGAATAAATCAGTGTATTAGCACTAAATTTCACGTGCTTAATTAAAGTTTATTTTCAAAATCCTTCTCAATTATTTTATCCGGTACAAATAAATTTATTTTTATTTTCACACTTATTAAGAAAACTTAATCAATATAATTACTATAAATTTTACTTACATTTTTTTAACACATAGAATAATAATAATTTATAATTGTTGATAACAAATCACATTAATATGAGCATCTTAATAAAAGTAAAAAATGAAGTCTCTATTTGATGGTCATTATTGTGTAAAAATAATGTTTTGAATAGTAATTTTTTTTAGAATACATAATTAAAAAATAAGGAGAAATTTTAAATTTACGTGCAACATATTTTGTTGCGTGAGTATGTAGTTAAAATGAATATAAGAATTATTTTATTTTAAATAGAGTCAAACATAGGGCTTATTATACCATCAACAAAAAAAGTAGACTATAATCTAGTACAAATGAATAAAAAAAGTCAATTATCTTTATAGGACATGAGGGAATAGTACCTTTTAAAAGTTTGTAGCTCCGGCCAAGTCTCTCTTTCTGATTATCTAACATACTGAAATGGGAACACAACCCCGACACATACACGAATTGGAAAACTAATCTATGCTCAATAATCTAACGAATCGATACAACTATTATATAAGGTTTATGATAATTAAAGAGACATTCCTTCTGAAGTTGGATATGTTTTGCATTGGTTTGGTTTGGTTTTGAGTCCAATTCAAATCGAATCAATATTGATTTCGGTAAATTCCAACCCATATAAATCCAATTCAATAGTTGAAACTGAAACGAACCAAACCAAATCAATTGGGGTCGATTTGATTTGATTAGTCGATTTGGACATTGGTTCGAGTTAAAAAAAAAAAATTTGCTTACTTGTTTTGGGTTAAAAAATTTGCTTGCCAATGTGTGTATATGCCTTTTTTTTTACTTGAATAGTTAGCATCAATAATATATATAATGTAAATAGTAAATAGTAGGTTTTTCTAAACTCATTTTATATATCCGATAATTATTAATAAACAATTACACCAAAATAAAATACTAACATACAATTGAAATTTGGAGTATGCAACAAACAATTCTTCTCATTTTTTTTTCTTTTCTTTTGAAATTTGGTGATTTAGTAGAAGAAGTGTAGACAATAAATAAATTATTTGAGAAAGAATTATATTTGTGTTTATATTATTATATTTTTAAGTTTAAAAATTTCAAAAATGTATTGACGGGTTGGATCGATTAATTGACGGGTTAGTTGCCTAAATTGCAACCAATCCAACTCAAACTAACTTTTTAATGGTTAAAACTAATCAAACCAAACCGGTTTTTTGGTTCAAACCGACGGTTTGGTTTGGTTGATTTGATCAATTTTTCGATTTTTTTGCCCACCCCCAATCTCCTCTTTAAATTTCAGAAACTTTCCATGAGATTTACTTTTTGTAATAGATTATTTTTCTCATTTACCCATGTTCTATTTTAAAATTGTTATTATTATATTTAAACTCGTATTTTTCTTTTCTTATTTTTTAAGATATACTTTTTCATACTTTATATTGTGAAGGAATCGTTTTAGTGAAAAATAATCATACAAATCTTACTATGAAATTTAAAAATTTATAAATAAGTTTTTTTTTTCAAATACGATTGACAAATAATTAAGAAATTAAAATGAATGATTGTTTTTGAAAAAAATTAATAAAAATAAAATTATTAAATAAGATTTTTCTTTTTCAAATACAAATGTGAATTAAGTAAAAAACTAACATAAACATATGTTTTAGTGTAATTTAATAAAGATAGTTGAAAATTATTTAAATGTTTTATATTGCTCGATTTAGTAGCTTTTTCTCTAATATTTATATTTTTATACTCTTTGTATATACTATACCTAGTTTAGAAAATTGGAGTAATATTAATGTTTGCATCAAATGTTTTAAATATTAGATTCTTTTTAGTTCATATTTTTATTAAATATATCAGATACATTTTGTTTCTCCATTAAATGAAAAATCAATATTTATAAAAATATGATTAAGATAAAATAACTTATGAAAAAAAGGATAAAAAATAAACTTTTTAAAATTAAAATAATCTAATTTTGTCTAAATCAAAATTAAGAAAGAGAAACAAGAAAGAAAACATAATCATATAATAAGAATAACTTGAGAGAAAATGACAAGATGAGAAATTTTTGCTACGAGGGAGACGGTTTTTTTTTTTTTTTTAATCCTGAAATCACGATGAACTTAAGATGAGATTTTTGAAATTTTTTTCTAAATTAAAAGTAAAAATCTTTTTCATGGCCTGAAATTGTTCTTTGTAATTTCTGTCCCACCAAACCAGAATGAAATCTCTATTGGCAACCAGAAGTCCCTCTTCGTTCTCTAATTGGAAATAAAAGGACAAAACCATTCATAATTGAGGTTGATGAATGAGAATCTTATGTGGGGTTTCTATGACTTTAAGGCTGGTTTGGTATACTCATTTATTGGTCCGCACAACACCACTTGATGACAAGGACGCTTTCAAATAATTGAGGTTTATCTAATTTGTGCCGAGGTTAAACGTAATACGACATAATAATTCGATAAAAAGTAAAAGTAATATCAATCAAACCAATTTTATATAGGCTATCCGTTTGTGGCACGCTTGTTACAAGAAGTCCATGTCAATTGCCTACTGTCGGCCATCAAGTTTTTTTAGTAGTGAACAGGTGATTAAAGGATTTGATAGCAAATGAGGATACTCGACTAGTGAAAATGTATCGATAGATTGACTTTTTATGGGGTTCTGAACCCCTATGAGTGAAAAGAAATTGAAGTAGAAAAGAGGTTTTGTCGTAACTAGCAATCAAGTGTATATTTTGATCTGTGATTACTGTCAATTCCAACCTCATGGTTTCGAGTGTGGATAACAACTTTTGAAATCTCTCTGAATTCAATATCATACCTTTTGAACAAGGATTTTGTTCATGGTCAGCATCAACGAATCGACATGTTCAGCTTTAATCAAAGTTGCTATTTTCTATAAAAAAGAAAACAAAGAAAAAGAAAAAATGTGAACACAAGAAGTAACTTGCTTTTTACCAGTTTGGAAATTGATAAGGGGAATTGGTTGGGAGCTAACGTAAAGGGTTACTTCAGTGTAAAGAAAGTTTATAGGGATCTGCACTGATGAACAAACCAATTTACAATAATTACAAAAGTTAAGGGCATGTTCTCTTTACCATTTTCAAGCCGTTTTCTGTTTTCAATTTTTCAAAACAATAAAAACGCGTTCTCTTTTCCATTTCCGAAAACGCGTTTTTGAAAACAAATTAAAATTTATAAAGAAAACTCAAACCGATTTATCGTTTTAAGTGTTTTTAGTTATAATCAAGTGAAAATTTTCAAAACGCGTTTTGGGTGTTTTCAAAACAATTTTTCAAAATGTCAAAAAAAACAAATTTTCAACAATCTCAAAATGAACACTCAAAACACAAAACTCAAAATGAATTCAGAATTCAAAATACAAAATTAAAATACAAAAAGAACAGTCCCTAGTTTTTTACTTTTTACTCGTCAGAATCTCTCAATTTGAATCAAACAAGCAAAACTGCCAATTTTGAAGGTGTATTTTTATAGATACACGAATCTAAAAAAGAAATCACATAGGATTCCCCAAATGGATTTAAGGATAAGTATGAAATGACGACATTGTTTCCTTATAGGAAGCAGCATCTACTGCCAAAAAAGGGCTCTTAGGTTGGCCCAATAATGTATCATTTTGTTAAAGAGATAATTTCAGCAACGGCCATTCAAGTTGGTAATAAATTTCGAAATGGTCACTTTTTATTATAGTGATCACTCGGGTTTGTAATAGTTACAATAATGGTTACTCGGTTAGAAATGTCAGCTTAAAATCCTACATATCACAATAAAATTGACTTTCGGTTCAAGTGACTTTATTTTCGTACGCCGCGCATGACAAGACCGGCTTCCATTAATTAAAGTTGAAATGTGCCAAATACATTTTCATCCATTACTCGATTTTTCCTTATTTTTCTTATAACCTAAGGTTTTTGATTAGGAAATGGGGATTATAATCGTTTGGTGGGGGAAAATGTGTTTAACAAAATAGGTCTTTAAATAATGAAACACGAACTTGTCTCGTGTGGCGTACAAAAAAGCGTCCTTCGTGTCGGGGGGTGGAATTTAATGATGTGTAGGATTTTGGTTATCGTTTTCAATCGAGTAATAATTACTGCAATCTTCACAAACTTGAGTGACTATTGGGGTAAGAAAAAATATTTTTCAGATATTTAAATTTTTTCCAAAATTCAAGTGATCGTTAGCGAAATTAACTCTTTTGTTAAACAGTAATTTGATTGGAATAAGCAATGCCATTAAGTATATTGTTTTATTGTTGACTAGTGTAATTTAGTCTTGGGTTTCCATCTAATCCCAATATTAGTAGGTCCATTAACAAAGAACCATTTACAAATTTTACCAAGTACAATCAAGGAGGAGCATTTTTTTACCTTTCTCACCTAGGGAGATATAATTGTGGCATTTGGAATTTCTCGAAAATGGTAAGATCATATTTTCTTCGAGATATGACACGAATTTCTATTTGTTTATCATCTGGATTGATAAATTAGTGTGGAATTTGGAATTTCGGTGGCATGTATTAAGCATGCTTCGGTCTCAACTCGCGTTGATGATATGTTTGATAAGTTAGATTAGACTTATTGAATTAACCAAAAAAGTTAAAATCTCGTATACTATTATAGAGTAATACTTAACAATGACCCATTAAGTTTATTTAAAAAAATCATTAAGAAACCCTTGTTCTTTATCGGAACTTAAAGCCACTTTCAAATAATATTGTTTTGACTAATTAAGAAGGGAGAAACTTCAAAACAATTAATTAATTGTGTTTTAGACTTTTAGTTCATGAAAAGTCCTCATAACTTGGGATTTTAACAGCTTTTCCATATTTAGTTGCGAATATTGCGTTTGATTGGATAAATCCACATCTTTTCAGGCTACATTGCAATTAATATTTCTAAGAAAATAATTTGACTGATAAGTAAGTGGACAGCTTATAATTTGGTCGAGATTATTGCGTTTGATTGAAAAAAGCTACGTCAAGATGGAAGACTTGAAGCAGATATCTCTATCTTCTATAAACAGCTTAATTAAACTCGCTCTCAATTATAATTAATGATGAGAAATATTTGTGAAACACTTATTTTAGACGTAAAAATATGCATTTTGCGTTTTGATTATTCTGATTAATATTTTCGATTCCGAACGAGCAAATGAACAAAAATCCAATCTCAAAGAATAAGTAGTAAAAACTTAATCTTCGGAATTTTTTTTTTTTTTTTCCGAAAATTCTTTCCCAAAAAACCTCTAAGATTCCGTAATTGGGAATAATATTTTTTTCATTTTTTTTCTTTTTACGTTTTTGTTTGTGTCAATTGCTTATAGTGGTTTGAGGCTCGTGGGCCGCCACTACTAATTTGCAAGTCCACAAATTGTTTGACCAGGTTACCCGGAAAATTTGAAGAGAAAAAAACGTTGGAATTTTTAATGGGAATAATTGCTACTTGGCCCCAGACCTTTACAATATTGTAGAATTTCCCCTAACCTTTTAATATTGTAGCTGTTATCCCAACTTTTCAAAATCTTACAGCTGAAGTCCAAATGAACGGATGCCATCCATATCTTTGTTAGTTAACAATAATAATTTCAAAAGAATAAAATAGTAATTTTATATTTATCACATTAAACAATTAAAATAATTAAAAGAAGTAGACCAAAAAAATAAACAAAAAGAAAATAAAAGTAACGTTCGTCTTCTTCCCCCAAATCCCCCACCTCCAAATCAAAACCAAAATCACAATCACAGTCTGCAACCGTCGACGCCACTACTCTACCCACCCCTCATCTGCCACCAACCTATTTCTACAATTTTACCCACCGTCACTCACATTTCTACAATTTTCAACAAATAGATTCTTCACTCTAAATTCAAGTTGCTCTTTGAATTTAAAAATTTTGGTATGTTCTTTAAGGTTGCTATTGTAGTTTTGAAAAATCTAATTCCATGAAAGGGAAGAATAGAGAGATTCTACAATTTTTGCAACCGTCGCCCACCCATTTTTCACCCACCGTCGTCTACCTATTTCTATAATTTTGACCGCCGACAACCAAGGATTTTACAATTCACCCATCCATTTCTATAATTTTGATCTACCTGCAACCAATTATAAGGACTCAACAATCGTGCCATACGATGAAGAATTTGATCCTCCCGAAATGTTGAATGATTCGTAGATCACTGCCTATGAAAATTGGGAAATAACAAAGATATAGTTTGAGAAATTTGGGGATGGTTGTAATGGATTCAGATTTGGGGATCGTTGTGATGATTGTGAGGTGGAGGAGGCAACGACAACAATGCTTGGGTTTTATAGGTTGGGGAATGGGGGTGGTAGTTTTTGGTGGTGGCAATGATGTTAGTTTGTGTTGGTAGCGATGACAGTGGTTTGCAGTGGTGGCAATGGATAGGTGGGAAGAGTAGTGATGCTAAGGCTTTGCAGTGGCAACGATGGTCACTGACGGTTGCAGATGGTGATTGTGATTTTGGTTTTGATTTGGGGTTGGGTGGAGGGATCGGGGAAGAAGATGAAATTTTCTTTTCTTTTAATTGTTTAATGTGATAATATAAAATTAATATTTTACCCATTCGAAATTATTAAAAATATGGTCAAACTCAATTTTTTGGTCAACTAACAAAAATATGGATGAAATCCATTCATTTGGGCTTTAGCTACAACGTTTTGAAAGATTTGGAGTGACGTTGCAATAAATGAAAGGTTGGGGAAACGTCTGAAATATTTTTCAAAGGCTTGGGGGCATAGCTGCAATAATCCCTTTTTTGTATGGCCACAAAAGAACCATGGAAGGTGATGTTCCTCTACACTAGGTCCCATACTACAATGTGCTACACTCACCATTGATTTACCAAATTGATGATTCGTCAACTTTTATAGTACTCTATATAGAGGTTTATGTAAAATTCCTTCTTTTTCTTTCTTTGGCTTAAAGCATCTTCAACGGGAGTGTAAATTTGTATTTTTAAAATCACTTTTGCATTCTTATTTACATTTCAGTGGATCTAAATTCAATATTTGTACAAACGAAAAGATCTAAATCCATTTTTTGTCTCTTCTTGACGTTTTACATTTTATGCCGAAAAAAATAATTTACATTTTCTTTGCATCTCTCTATAAGAGTGGTTTCCAGCCACTTTAGATATCTAAATCACAATTTAAATCTATTTCACATTACAATTGGAGATGTACTTATAATTTCCTAATCTTAAACAAATTCAAAGAGGGATGGGTTTGGGATATTGTAAGAACCGTCATCAAATACAATACCATTGATGACGGCGGCCAATTTTTATTTTTTTATTTTTTTTAAGTTTAAAACATAGCATCATATTTTGTATACACGTTAATTAAATGAGTAATCACAAACATTTACACTTGGTTACTACTTGTTCATTAAAATTAAAAGGTTACTGATCGCTTACTCAATTTTACACAATGCTACCGTCCATCATCCATCTCAATTTCCTCCATCCACGTGTGCAAAAAAATCCATACGATGGATGAAAATACAAAGTGAAAATATATGGCGTTGAAACTTGAGAGTTAACTAAATGAGTAATCACCAACCATTACCTTTGGTACTAATTATTGACTCAAAAATAAAAGGTTATTGTTTGCTTATTCACTTTTACTCAAAAGAGAATTCGAATTATGTAACACAACAGAGATTTTAATTTGTAATTATTCTCATTTATCTAACAAAAGCTGTAAAAGTTTGGTTTTTTAATCAAGTTATGGGTGATTGTATTAGATTAAGAATTCACTTATTTTTATCTATTTCAGTTCTTGATTTGTAATCTACTCTTATTCATGCATTTTTGGCAATTGATAAAGCTATAATATATAATTTTCTTTTCTAAGACAAATTAAATCTATCATAATCACGATCTGAATCATTCTTAACCCGAATTCAAATTATTAGAATGCATTAAAGTTTAGGTTATCTATATGATTGTACATGTAATAAATATTATTCGTAACATTTATTGCACATATGTTAATTATGTTGTGTTCTAAACTTATTGTGAGTTTTCCAATACTACAACAAGTAACTAATTATCTAATTGGTGGCCAAACAATTAAATAATGCAATAAGTATACAAAATTAGTCAAGAAATGCAAGAAATAATAAACTACTAATTTTGAATTAAAATAAATAAACAATAGAATTTGTTGACCTCTGTCAAGAGCCCATTAAGGTGATCGAAGCCATTTTTGAGTTGGGTTTAAGTCTCAGAATAAGGTTATCATGACAAGACGAAACTCCTAGGGTAGTTCAGCTCAGCTTGGCACAAATTCTAGCTTAGCTCGATGACCTTCAAAAGGAGGGAATTGTCGCCGTCATTTGGAGAACATCATCATTATACTTTGATTTTTCTCACTCTAAGATTGACATCACACTATCTAACCCAATCACTTCGAGACACATGGCAAACATCATGTGGCACCACCCCGTAATTGTGACCAAGCACAATTAGACAATGATTACTTCTCACCTAAGTTCCAACTTAGTACATGGAATCACTCCTAACAAACAATCACAATTTGGTCAATGGCACACGCATTAAGGCTAATACTATAGCCGATTTAATGTAACACAAGCCAATTTGTCTATTTCCTACTATAAATGGGGTTATAATGGTTCCCCATAGGGACTAGACTCAACTATTATATGAAACTCACTTCAAACTCTTTCCATTTAATACAAGCACACCCTCTTATTATTGTTTTAGCAATATTTTACATGTCAGCACCATTTACATATTTCAGCTCGAATTATCTCTCTTAAATCATCGATTAAGTTGACAAAAGTGACATAATCCTTTTTTGACATCAACAATATTCATCTTCATTCAATACAAAAATAGATCTAATGTAACATATTAATATATAAATTACAAGAAATATAATAGAAAAATATCATCGGATAATAAAATAATTCAAAAGATGTTTATTTTCAAGTCCTTAAATTTTTTAAAATATTGATGTAACTGAGAGGGTTTGATCTCCTCTCTAAAAATATAGCAATTGGCCCATTGTTCTTAATGAATTTGGTGATACTATTGTGTATAATGAGGCAAAATATCTTTTGTGGTTTTCCCATGTTCTCTATTTATGAGGGTTGAATTCATGTAAAAAAAAAATGGTTCCAAAGTTGTTACCAATAAGAGTTTAAATAAAAAGGAACTAACCCGTCAATAGAGAATTTGGTTCAGGCGTGCGTCATACGATTCACTGATCGCGCATCGTGGAGTAGTTTCATTCTCAATAAATAATATATTGGGTGTGCGAGTGTGCCAAAATAGTCCCCGTGAGCGTCGGTTGGCATTAGTTCGTCCATGAGCAACTTTCAATATTTTGGGTCTTAACTTTCTTTTTCGATATCCGATTTAGATTATTCAAAGTGTGTTGAAAAGATAACCCAAAGGGCTACAATTATTCTAATACAATATTTCAAATTTGAACATTTGCTATCCAAAAATTTGTTTCAAATTGAGGCTAAAATTCTGGAGCATAACTTTTTTGGTTAGAAATTGATTTTTTGAAAAATACTTCAACTATATTTCACTCCTTTGACCTACAATTGTATCCAGTTGATCATATGTGATCTTTAATCATCATTTTATGGTCCGGACCAGCTGACCAGCTATTAAATGTTTACACTTTGGTCCTCAAACTTTGAATTTCTTTTGTTTTTGCCCGTTTCTCGTTCCTTTCTTTCAATTCCACACGTTGCCTTCTGCCCTACATGTTGTATTGAACGCGAAATATGTAAAATAAAGTAAGGACAAAGTATATGAACGAATGTAATTGAGATGGATGATGAATACATAATGTTTGTAAAAATGAGTGAGCAACAAGTAACCTTTAATTATTAAGTGAGCAAGTTGTAACTCGATATAAATGTTGAAGATTAGTGGTTCAATTAGCTCTCAAATTTTAACACCGTTTATTGCCTTGTAGAATTTGTATCTGTCACGATTTTTTTTGCCTAGGTGTTTGAATGAAATTGAGATGGATATTGGACGGATAATGTTGTTTAAAAGTGAGTGAGTAATCAATCAGACATTTTATTTTTGAGTAGAAAATAGTAACCAAAAGTAAATGCTAGTGATTACTCATTAATTAACTCATACATATTCATTCATTTGTTTCCCTCTCCCCCTCTCAATTCATTTTCCTCCCCTTTCAAAATTTGTAGTTTCTTGTCATGTGGTGGTGTTTGATTTATGTAAATCTTTTCGTGTCAAGGGGCATGGATACTAGTGTTGTAGTATTGTGTTCATAGAGTATTTGGTTTTGATTTGGGTTAATTCTTTCAACGACAGACATCCGTGTTTTTAGATTTGGTTTTTTACTGTTGTTGTTTATATTTCATTTTCTGAAGGTATCAACATCTGAATTGGGTTTGTTCGTCCGACGATTAGGCTTTGTATATCTCAATATCAGGAAAACCTATATCAACAGTAAAAGTTAAAAGCCGAAGTGCGCTTGCATTTTGATTTATTAATTTGATTTTGAATTTTTGACATATTGTTCAAAGCCATTGAGTTATGATCTATTTCTTTGTCAATTTTAGGCTGTTAGTTTTCACTAAATAGTTCAGATAGCATGTCTGAGTATTTTAGTTTGTATATTTTTATAGATTTTTATGGAAATCTTGAATCTTTTATGAATTGCATGCTTACATATTAAAATGTATATGCTTTAAGGGCATAGTTGTAGAATCATTGAGGTGAAGTAGGGACCTAAAAGATTGAATGAATCAGTTAGACTGGTAAACTGTGACATATTTCTTTAGTTCCTCATGAATATTTTTGAGAGGTTTTCTAAATGCTCATGAGAACTCGTTTCTTTATTTAGTTTGGCTTAAAACGTATTTAGATTCGAGAAAACCAGAAGCATAAGAGACATGAATTGAACTAATTAGATCAATATTAATTTTTGGAAAATTCTTACTTCGTGTTCGTGTTAGAAATACTCTTACAAAGAAATGGCATTAGGAGGTATTTGACATTGATGTTTGGTTGCATCATTATGAACCATTGAGACAGATACCAAAACAATGAATGTTACTGATCCTGAATCAAAGGATGTTTCATATGAATGTTTTGGTTCTAATGGGAATGTTGTGATCCTGACTATTAGGTTGTCATATGTATGTTGCAGTTTTATTTTATCCTGAACTTTATGAAGTTTTCATATATATGTTGAAGTATGATATTAATATTTGTTGCTTGAATTTACAACCCACAGTCTATATCTTTAGTGTGTGTATGGTGATTGTACTGTTATAGGTACAATGTCTAGGGAGAAGCTGGTTACCTGAAGTCTGCTGAACAGTGTTGATCAGCTCGTAAAATCGAGAGAGAGCATTGGGTGGTCCCGTTGTATGTTAGGTTGGATTCAGTATATTCCAAACACATTGTGTCTACAGTGGTATGCCATTATAATTTTATTTTAGTCAAATTATGTCTTTACTTTCTAAGTAGTTTAGGAGATCTTATAGATCTAGTAATAGAATTGAAAATCTTTCAAACATTTTTCAAGATAAAGAAGAAATTGATCAAGATCATGCATTTGCATCAATATATTCATTCAATTCTAAAGAACTTCAAATTGTAAAAATTGTACAACTGGACTATTCCAAAGGTAGACAAAAGTTCCATGAAATAGGAAAGTTTGATTTTCATCAAAATTATGTTATTAAAGCTTTTGAGCAAAACTATTGCTATCAAAAATCAATCTACTCAAACAAATTTATTTTCAAAAGAAGCTATTCAAACACATACAAGAAAATTCAAATATCTTCATGTGGGATCGATTCAAATTGATGTTAAATCACCGTTTAGACTTGGTTTAGATATTCCAATTCTCTTAACTCTCAGAGATAAGAGACTTTTGAAAATTTGAACATTCATTACTTTCTGTTTTAGAATCAAATTTAGAAAGTTGTCCTATTTTTCTAATTGTCATCCTATTTTACAATCAGTATAAATGATGGAGCTATTCTTAATGCTCTTAATCTTCATATTCAAACGAAAAACTTCGATATTGATGATCATTCAAAATTATTTGCTTTAATACATCGAATATATTATAAGTTTATGAACACTCAACTTAATATTAGAGTTCTTCGCTCATCTCCTAAAGAAGAAGGCCTCTTTGTGAAGGTTAACCATCTTTATTCAAATACAATGGTTCCTAAAAGGATACCATGCGATCTTCAATCTAGAGGATTAGTATGAGATTTTGAGAATGCTCAAAACCCAATTCCTACTCCTAGTCATAATACTCCAAATCAAATTATTTCATTTTATGATGGACATGTCCAAGATGATTTTTGAACGATCTACATCAAAGGGTCTTCAAAGGTCATATTCTTTCAGATCTGAACACATATATGAAATTCCTTTGCAAACTTCAAGGTTTTAAACTTTGTTTGAAAAATTCAAAGGTGTTAATTTCAATCCTAACATTCCTAAGACTCAATATACATTTGACAAAGATAATGATTCAAAGCATCCTGAATCTCTAACTTTGTCTGACATGTTGTCCATTCCATCTGAAAGATTGGATAGTCAATGTAATGTCATCTCTTCTACAATAGAAAGAATAAATGAGTTCAAAACTAATCAAATTCTTGTTGTCAAAGTTTTTTCGTCATACCCTCAAAAATATGTTTTCAAAAGAGGAAATTAAATCTTTGTGGAAAGAATTTTATGATTTTCTTGAAGATTTAAGTTTTTATAAATTGACACATTTCAAAGTATTTGAAAAAAATATTTCAAAATCTAAATCTATTCAAAACGCCCATGTTAATATGAAAACATGGAAAACTCCTTTAGGTCAAACTTTTCAACCTAAACGTCCTCCGACGCAAGAAATAATTGTCTCTCATGGAAACACTAAAATCATTGCATCACCTCTCAAGAAAATTCCTCTCTCTGCTGAAAGGTCACATGATTCTATTTCTACAGCAAAAGATATAAAAATGGTAATTAGCATATAACGCATTCACCTTTTACCATTATTGTAGAAAACATCCTTACCTTACCTTTCATTTTTTTTTTTGCAAATGTCATTTTAATCCATTTTCTCAATTAAAAATTGTGAAATGACAATAATTGCAAACATAATCCCAACTTTTTTGAAAAGTACAAATGAGTTCCAAATAAATTATTAAAACTGTAACACATAATGTCCGTACATTTCACTATTAATGCAAAAAATGTTCCTACCCTTTTTGTTTTTGGTATTTTCTCCTTAATTATACATTTGATAGCGCAAACCAAAATTTATATCCATTTTCATCCAATTTCACAATAAAAAACAGTGAAATGATGTATATACTCTCCTATTTAAATAAGAAAACGAAAGAACTAATTGCAACCATAGTCCCATATTTTTTAAAAAAGTGCAAACGAGACCCCAATAAATTATTTAAAAATTTTAATTTTTTTATAAAAAGTGCAAACGAGTTCCAATTAAATTTATTTAAAAATTTTAAAAAATTAAAAAGTGCAAATGAATCCCAAATAAATTATTAAAGAATTATAAATTAAAAAAATATTTTTATTTAAACATGAGCGTATATTCATTATTTCACAGTTCTTTATTCAGAAATTGGATGGAAATGATGGTTTGCACAATCAAATGTGTAATTAGGGGTGAAAATGCCAAAAAATGGAATGTAGTGGCATTTTTCGCAATAAAGGTGAAATAATGAACATTATTTACTAATTACCCTTTTAATAATTTACTTTGGACTCATTTGCGTTTTAAAAAAAATGGGACTATGATTGCAATTATTTTTTCTCCTTTTGTTTTATTTATAAGAAAGGATATTTTCGTCATTTCACAATTTTAATTGAGAAAATGGATGAAAATGACATTTTGCGCAATAAAAGGTGAAAATAAAATTGAAAATGTCAAAAAATGAAAGGTATGGATATTTTGTGCTAATTACCCATATAAAAATATCAATAGCAGAACAATTATACTAATATTGTTCTTTAGTCTGATTGTACTCAATTAAACAGAATTGAAGCAAATTCGAAATTTGAAGCCTCTCCATCTAATGATAAGAAGAAGTTTTCGAATACTATTTTCAAGCCTATTGATTAAAAAATTACGCCTCAATTAAAAAGAGATTCTTTATCTTCTGATTCAAAAGTTTTACAAGAACTTGCTTTTTAAATTTCTAAACTTGGATCCTCTAAAAATATCAATACTATTGATACGTTTGAAGATCTTGAAACTCAATTTATTGAAAATGAGCATTCTCAAATCAATAAATTGAAATGTCAAAATTCAAAACTCCCAAATTATTGTTCTCATCCTTTTTATCTATATGGGGAAAAGAAGAAACCTCAAATTTCCTATACAGGTGATGAGATTATCGAGTGGAATCTTGATGGACTGAAAGAATATCAAATTATTCAAGCACTCGAAGATATGGTTGTATGTCATGCAGCATATATATGTAGAGAAATCAATCCGCATATTGTCTTTTGTAATTTAATTGTGGTTTCATCGATCAACTTAAGCATTGGTAGCAAAATTATCTTACAGATGATGACCATAACAAAATTGAAAACGTACTCTTTTAAATCAGGGGTACTCAATGAGATAATATATGTTCCAACTTGAAGAAACCAAGTGTCCTGATCGTCCCATCAAACGTCTTGATTTTGACCTTATATTTACCAGCTATTTTATAAGGCTCATTATTTTCTATCATCACAAAACCCCTTATAACTGTTTCATATATAGAAAATCAATCCCGATTAGAACATATATGAAAAGTGCAACCCGTATCACAATTTCAATTGTAACACATCGAGAAAATATAACGACTACACATTTACATATTTCGAGAATAGTTGTTTGAAGTTATTATTACTTTTATCATCAAATCTTTAAATATTTTGCTAATGGGCGAATAAGGTTATAGGGGCTAAGAAATAGGGTAGTAGGGGTTAACCTTCCAAGATTGAAAGGGGCGAAAACACTTAACAAAAGCTCTATTTAAGCCGAAAAGTCTCTTCACAAATTACTCAATTCATCAATTCAGATTCATCATATCTCTGAAGAAATCTAAACACATCTACAATAATTATACCACAATATTAAATTAACACTTATATATATATAAGTACACACATGGTATGCACCAAGTGCATACCAAAGTGTATATGGGTAGTATTTTTTTTTTCAATTTATTTAGTTTTGGTTAAAAAACTAAACATGAAATAAATATTTCAGATTTACAGTGACCAATTACACAAGTATCAGGTGAGTGAAGTTAAAAAATTATGAACAAATTTTGTATAAATGTTTTTCCCACTAAAGGTTTTAATGTTGATATTTTTTCACGAATATCTATATTTACCTAAGTTTAGTTTAAATGAAATTATGTTCATGTTATCTAATTAAGGTTAACTTGAGTACGCCTTTCTTTTACAATAAATGTCTTATAACGAATGAATAATGGACTATTGGCATGTCAATGAAATGACACGATAAGAATCACTCGCTCACGATCATGATAATGACACGAAAATGATCACACACTCACGATCATGTTACAAGTTATTGAAGCAATTGTAATCGATCGTGATGCTAATGTTATAAGTTATTGAATGATCTGGATCAATTAAAGAAGTTCATGAATGATGAACAATTATGATGATATTCCTGATAATAAAGAATGATGACATATGTTTTACTGATAGAAACAGCGGACATGCAGCGCGAGTATTTAACAAGAAGGATTGAGGGTTGGGTCATTCATCCAAATCAGTTCAAAGTACTTTGGGTTACCTTTGTAATGTATGGTCCTATGAAGTAATTTTACCAGAAAATCTTATTTGGGAGATGACCACGATACAAGTTGAAGCATACAAACGCACGTACACTATTATTGAAGAGCATAACTGAAAATAGAGTGTAATTCAAGTATTTTTCTTATTTGTTGCACTTTTTACAATACAAATTATTTGTCAATTAATTGAAAATAAAAATATTGAGTAAAAAATTAAATTTTATAAATATCTATATAAATAAATAATATAATGATATAGTCTTGACAAGAGATGGTATCACAGTTAAACTAGATTTTATGATGTAGTGAAGATGACCATGAGGAGATAGTCATCCCGAGTAAGTGCTTGTCTGTTAATTTGTTAATTTTTAGTATATTAGTATGAGAGTTATATCTATATAAAACTTCACAAACTTATTTAAACTAGATAGTAAAAAAAAAAAAAAAGAAGAAGAAGAAAGAAAACAATGTGCATACCTTGTGCACACTTGGTACGGGTGCATACCTCGTCCACACTTGGTTGGTACATACCAACCAATATTTTATGTTATTCTTTAATCTTGTACCTTTAATTTCACTTGACCACTATTTGAAGACTTTTGTTTGTACTTCATAATTCTGTTTGTAGTTCTAATGTGAAAGTGTGTGTGTGTATAAAAATCTGAATTGATGAATTGAGTAATTTGTGAAGAGAATTATCGGTTTAAATAGAGCTTTTTGTACAATGTTTTCGCCCCCTTTCAACCTTGAAAGGTTAGCCCCTATAACTTCATTCATATATATATAAATAAAGATGATAAAAGTAATAATAACTTTAAAAAACTCTTCTCGGAATATGTAAATTTGTAGCTGTTATATGTTCTTGATGTGTTACACCAATCCTCGTCAGGTTTGAATTCACCATTAGCAATTGCCAAAAGATCTCATTCACTGCAATCTTTTTCAGCAAGACTAGCATTATCAAAATTTCATGTAGTCCATTCTGATCTGTAGTAGCAAACTTATTCCTATTCGGTCACACATAGCAATCCTTCTTCATTTCCCACTTGTTGTTGCAATACCAATAGATTTTATCAATGTTGTTATCCTTGACTTTGCCTTTTCTATGATCACCTATTTTCCACTCACGAATAACAATACATTTTACCTGGGCCTCAGATCAAACTACCAGTTGCTTCAACTTAACCTTAGAATAAAACGCATCATATACATCGTAGATAGCAAACTTATTCCTGCTTCGCCACTTATAGCAATCTTTCTTCACGTGTCACTTGTTGTTGGCAATACCAATAGACTTTATCATTATTACTATCCTTGACTTTGCCCTTTTCATGACCACCCATTTTCCACTCACGAATAACAAGACCCTTTACTTGGCCTCAGATTCGACGACCAGACGCTTGATCTTCTCCTTAAAATAAAATGCATCATATATATTGTCAATAGTAAGAGTATTCCGACTCTAGAGAATACTATCTCTAAAAGTTACATATCAATGTGGCAACGAATATAAGAATATCAACCCTTAATCCTCTTCATCGTACTTGACTTCCATGGTCTTTAAATTAGTGACAATTTCCTTGAACACTAATATATGATCTTCCAAAGATTCACATTCTATTAAGCGATGAGAATATAAGTGTTGTTTTTTAAGTGTAACTTACTGGTCAAGCTCTTTCTCATACAAAACTGCTCCAATTTCAATCACAATCCAGCAACACTTTTCTCTTTTACCACGTTCTGAAGAATTTGATTAGAAAGATGAAGATGTATTTGTAATAAGATTTTATGATATTTGTGCTGCTTTTCCTCCACAATCTATGTTGCGGGCATTCTATCCACCCTCAACAGAGCGTCATCCAAGTCCAATTGAATAAGAACTGCTCACATCTTCATCTGCTACAAAGAAAATCTATTGTTGCGATCCAAAATCAGAATCTCAAATTTCATAGTTGCATTCCTTGAAACAATTGACCTTGTTCAAATATCGCTTTAATAATCAATTGGACCTCCAACGAACCGCCAAAAAAACATTGGTTCTGATACTAATTTATCAAGAATTGGGACATACAATAAAAACGAGAAAATACGAATAATATGAAAAAATAATAGATTACATAAGAACATGAAATTTATGTGGAAGAGGAGGAAAATTTCAAAATACCAAGAAACTAAAATTGTTTTACAAAATTTGATTCTCTCAATCTAAATCTAAAGAATCCTCTCAAGTTTCTAATGCATACAACAATAATCTTATTGTTAGTTGAGTCTATGTAGAGCCTACATCACATGGAGTATATATAGGAGTCCAGTCTTGAAGTTCCGGATAAAGTAAAGCACAAAAAAACGCAATAGAAATCAACAAGGAGACCTTTTTAAATGTCGATGCCACCCACTCGATGCCCGGGGGCCAACGTTGGGATGCTGGCCTTGCTGCATCCATTTGCATGACGTTCCTTGGTGCAGCGACCCAATGCCAAGGTGACCCAATGCCAAAGCGTCTAGTCTTGAACCCAAAGCTTCTTAAACATTTCCTTATCAATTCCAAATTCCCTTTCCCAATCAAATTCCCAATCCATGATGAAATTTGATCTCTTATCAATCCAAACTTCTGAACCAAAATTATCTTGATTTCTTCCATTAATCAAATTTTCAAGTCACATGGAATTTGATTCACAACCTAACAACCCCCACCCCACCCCACACAGACACAACCATCCTGATTTGCAGATAATTAAACTTTTGTTTTAATTATATATTAGCATATGGATAAAGATATTTGGGGCATAAATTAATTGTCTATTCCTTTTGTGATCTTTTGGAATTATTTTAAATATCTAACATGACTACATGTGTAGTAAATAATTTCATCATCTTATTTAAATACATATGTGCATCATATATGAAAATTGTTGAATTTTCTATTATTTTGGTATAGAGGTTGAATGCATACATGAAGGGAACTACAATTCTATTATAATAATACTATTATCTCATGTTCTTGAGCACATACAAATATTATTCAAATATTAATTTTTTGCATTCTATTTATTCTGTTCAAATGATGTCCACCCACTTATTGGTTAAATTGTCACCCCGCTTAGATGACAAAATGAAATGGATATTGATCTAATTGATAGATAGCCTCAATTAATTTTGACTAAATTATGTAAGATGATATTTGGGCACAGTAAAGATAATATTATATTATCATGTTAACAATGCATACAAAATGAAAGAGTGTTTAAAGTACTATGAGGTTGAAAATTGCCTTTACATAATTGATGAATATGAATAAAATTGATGAATATTAAAATTATTTGACCAAGAAATGTGGGGGTCAAGCAATTCATTGTCAATGTAAGTTTGGATCCATTCAAGTCTTTTTGGGTAGCATGGTCTACAAGTCACATCCTTAAAATTACCTTATAATTCATAAGGTTGAAAACACACACACACACACACACACACACCCATATATATATATATATATATATATATATATATATATATATATATATGAGAATGTTGTACAAAAAATAATGGACTCTTAAATAAAAAATGGTTAAAATTGACAGTCCTATAATATGAAATAACTCAAGATTTCATGTGATATTGATATTCCTAGTCATTGGAATGTTGACTAACAGCGGAATAAAATGTTTATCTAAGTGAACTTTATATATAGCCCTAGTTTGAGCCGCATTTTGGAGAAAAAATGTATTTTAGAATAGTAATTTTTTGGAGAATGTATGATTAAAAAATATAAAAAAAGGTTTTCATTTTACGTGTAAAATTATTTTATTGAAAAATATGTAGTTGAAAATAAGTTTTAAAAAATGAGTTCTTGAAAAAATGGAGCTTATATAGGGCATAATTAGATGAATTTTATGTAGCTAAAATAAGTCATAACCACATTTATAAAGATAGTATTATTGTTTGCATAATAAGTCTGAATCAAAGTTTGGATGCAACCTAAAATTTGTTGGGGATTGGCAATACTTTTTCCTTATTAGAATATCAAGATATTTTAAAATATTTGAAGTGATAAAACTACAATAGAATGAATACCTTCAATGAAAATACGATATTGAAAATGGATATCCAATACAAGTATTCAATATTTGAATAGTTTAGTTGGCTCATGGAAATCGGCTTGAGAATGGGACAAAAATTGTATTGGAGCTCTAAATAAAGAGCAAAGGAAGCATGTTGACTTCTATATTTTTTCGAAGGTTTTCCTTAATTATTTATAGTTGGCTTGTTATATCGAGATTGCTAGCTATAAATGAATGATGTAGAATGCCAACGACTAACGGTGTAATCCCAATAAACATGTCATTGACTCAATATCGTTAGACAATTGCTCTTAATTGTTATTGTCTTATTAGATTATGTAAAATCCAAAAGGAGAATATCGTGGATCCACAAAACTAAATATTTGATGAAAGAGCAACTAAAAAAATCATCGAGGGGATGGTGTTAAACTTACAAAATAATCAAGAGTTTCTATTATGGCAACCCAACTTAGTGACTGGAGACCCCAAGATTTAGGTTCAGTAGGACAATCAAACTATGAAAAACTCAATATGAACTGGACATATTTATTACTCCTAATCATTCCAATGATGAGATAGTAATTGTCGCGAGAATAAATGTTAAGTTACTCTTTTAATGATTTGATGCGAATCCACGTAGCAATTGAGCTACGAAATTCATGACATATTAGATCAAACCCAAGAAAGACAAGAATTAACGTTTGAAAACTCGGCCCAATAAATTATTGAATCAAAGAATCAAGACAATCGCCAACAATATCATGACCCCGTGATCACAAAACTTATGAACCTTATTTCAATTGATGAATGCCACATGAATTTAATTCTTGATAAATTTGGAATTAATTGAATGAAGAACAAGAAGAAACAATAAGCATTGCAATAATATTTCTCAAATTGCGTGTTTTACTATGAATGGAATGAATCATATTTATATGAAACCCATAAAACTTACTTAAAAACAGAATTAAGTCTTAAAATAACAAAAGATATGACAAAATAGAGTTTTAACTAAAATAGAAGATTTCACGAAATTTGAAAAATTCGCTGCCGAAAATATACTATGCGGCCGCATAGTGTAAATCTATGCGGTCACATAGATCATCTAAACTTCTTATCTTTGGCCTCGGTAAAGGGACATGCGACTGCATGCCTACATCTCCCATGCCCAACATGAAATTTGTACATTTGCTTGTCGTGATCAACGTTTCGTCTACTATAGCTTGAGCAAGTAGTCTTATTGCTTCTTTGACTCACTTTGCTCATGACCTAGTTATAGGCCATTTCTCAACGATCAATGGATCCTTACTCGAACATACCTTCGTATCATGGATCACATTATACCCTTCATCTTCGAAAGAATTCGACCTCGAATCTGTACCTGCATCAAAGAGAGAAAGACCAGAGACATTAAAAATCGCCGAAACATTATATTCACCTGGAAGGTCCAACTTATAGCATTGTCATTGATCTTTTCAAGCACTTAAGATAGGCCACCACCCCTCGATTGCAACTTTGACTTCTTTTCATTTGGAAAGCACTATTTACTCAAGTGTACCCAAACTCAATCTCCTTGTTCAAATGTAACGCGCTTTCTTCCATTATTTGCTTGAGAAACATAATATTTATTTTTCTACTCAATTTGCAACCTTACATTTTCATGGAGTGATTTCACCAAATCGGCCTTCTTTTTTCCATATAAGCTACCTCTTTCATTCACAGGTACATGAATTAAATCCAAATATGTTAGTGGATTAAACCCATATACAATTTCAAAAGGTGAGTAAGAAGTAGTAAAATGTGTGGTCCCATTATATGCAAATTCTATGAATAGTAAACACTCATCCCAACTCTTCAAATTTTTATTAACTGTAAAGCGTAACAATTGTATCATAGTCATATTAGCTACCTCAGTTTCCCATCCGTTTGTAGGTGACAAGTAGTAGAAAACAATAGCTTAGTTCTTAGCTTATTCCACAAAATCCTCCAAAAGTGATTAAGGGATTTAACATCCCTATCCTACAATGCTTCTAGGAATCCCATGTATGCGTACTACTTTCTTAAAGAATAAGTCTGCAATATTCGTGGCATCATTGATTTTATTACATGGAATAAAATGTGTCATCTTACAAAATCTATCTACCACCACAAATATAGAATCTCTTCATTTCGTAGTCCTAACATGGAATAAAATGTGTCATCTTACTAAATCTATCAACCACCACAAATATAGAATCTCTTCATTTCTTAGTCCTAGGTAAACCTAACACAAAATTCATAGATACATCAACACAAGGTTCACTAGAAGCAGGTAATGGCGTATATAACCCTTGAGGTAAAACCTTAGATTTAGCATTTTTACAAGTGATGCATCTAATACAAACCTGATCAACATCAACTTTTACTTTAGGCTAATGAAAATGTTCACCTATCATCTCTAAGATCTTCTTAACCCCAAAATGACCCATTAGACCTTCACTATGTGCTTTACGTACTAATAATTCTCTCATCGAATATTTGGAAACACATAACTTATTTTCCCAAAATAGATATCCATCATGTATAAAGAATCTATCCAAAGCACTCTTATCATATGATTCATATATATTAGAAACATCTGGATCATTAGCATACATGTCCTTAATATATTCAAATTCTAACAATTTAGCACCTAAAGAAGTTAGAAGTATGTACCTCCTTGATGAAGCATCCATTACTACATTTTTTTTATCTTGTTTGTATTGAATAACATATGAAAATGTTTCGATGAACTCCATTCACCTTGTATGTCTCTTGTTTAGTTTACCTTAACCCCTTAATTACTTTGATGACTTATGGTCGGTGTGAATTACAAACTCCTTTGGCCACAGGTAGTGCTGCTATATCTCCAAAGTTAGAACAAGTGCATACATCTCATTGTCAAGCATCTCCACTTAACTTTTCACTGAAGTAAGCTAATGGCATTCATTCCTATATTAAGATAGCTTCAATACCTATTCTTGAGGCATCACATTCAATCTCAAAAGTATTGTTAAAGTTATGTAATGATAAAATCGGTGTTGTACACAACTTCTCCTTAATAGTATTAAAAACATGTTTTTGTTCAACATCCCAATAGAATCCTACACTTTTTTTTTTATAATTTTCACGAATGGTGTGGCAAGTGTGCTAAAGTCTTTAACAAAACGCCTATAAAAAATAGCTAACTCATGAAAACTTCTTATCTTAATTATGCTTTTAGGTGTTGGTCACTCCTTGATGGTTTTGATTTTCTCCTCACCCACTTCAATACCCTTTGCACTAATGACATAACCAAGAGAAACAAATTTTTCCATACAAAATGTGCACTTTTTAAAATAAGCATAAAGTTGTTATTTCCTTAAGACCACAAGCACACATCTTAAATTCCCTATATGTTCCATTAGATCCTTGCTATATACCAATATGTCATTAAATTAAACCACTGTGAATTTACCTATGAATGCACGTAAAACATGATTCATTAACCTCATAAATGTGCTAACTTCATTAGTAAGTTCAAATAGCATGACTAACCACTCATACAACCCATATTTAGTTTTAAAAGTGATTTTCTATTCATCTCCCTCCCTTATCCTAATCTCATGATATCCACTTTCAATATCATTTTTACTAAATATACATGATTCATGTAATTCATCTAACATATCATCTAATTTAGGAATACGATGACTATACTTTACCGTTATATTATTGATGGCCCTGCAGTCGACACATATCTTCCAGGTTCCATATTTCTTTAGCACAAGTAGCACGGCACAGCACACGAACTCATACTCTCCATCACATATCATTTGCTCATCGATCCACTTGCCTTTGCAATTCCTTAGTCTCATCGGGATTCCACTGATAAGCTGGGCCATTTGGAATGATAGCTTTAGCTACAAAATCAATTTGATGTTCAATGCCTCGAATGGGTGGTGGCCCACTAGGCATGTCCTTCGAGAACACATCTTCGAATTCCTGCAATAAAGAAGTAGCCAAACTAGGGAGGTGCGTATTAGATTTATCAAGATTGAGGAGTGACTCCTTATAAACTAACAAGATCATTGGTTGGTTCTCAACTGCTACCCTCTTCAACTCACTTCTCTTTGTAATGAAATTCACCCTCTACTTTTCTCTCCTCTAATGAGACTCTTTTTCTTTCATCTCTTGCGGCTCTACTCTTTTTTCTCACTATTAGCCACCTCACTATTTTTTCTCTTGTTGTGACAGATCAACCTCGCATCATTTTTCTCTCAATCTTTTTCTTTCTCACTTTTCAATTTGATTTGATCTTCAAACACTTGTTGTGGTGTCAACGGCGTAAGAGTAATAGATTTTTCATCCTTTGTAAATTTGTATCTATTTTGTACCTGTCATGAATCACCTTCCTATCTATTGCCATGGTCTCCCTAACAAAATATGCCCGGCATGCATATGAACTTACATCACACATCACTTCATTATGATACCGCCCAATTGAGAAACTCGCCAACACTCGCAAATTCACCTTAACCTCCCTACATTTATTCATTCATTGCAATTTGTAAGGCCTAGATTGTTTTAGCATAGTTAATCTCAATTTTTCAACAAGTATAGTGCTAGCCACATTGGTACAACTTTCCCCCATCAATAATCATACAAAATACTTTGTTGTTGACGTGGCATCTCGTATGAAATATGATCTCCTTTTATTGCTCCAAGTCATCCACTTTGATTTGAGCACTAAGAGCTCGTAGTGTAACCAACATCTCTCCCACTGCATGCTCCACTTTCTCACAATCGCTAGCAACTTTCAATTTCGACAGTCATCATATTTACCCTCACTATCACTCGCCACTTCTTCATTGTCGGGCAAGATTATCGCCCTTTTGTTTAGACATTGAGAGTCAATGTGTCCCGATCCAAAGCACCTAAGAACTTGATATCCCGATTCTGAGGGGGTTGGAAATTCCTCTTGGGTGTAGCTTTGCTAGCAACTTAATCTTTTCTCTTTGATAGATGAATTTTACTTTTGACACAATCCCATCACCTTTATTGTCATCATACTTCACTTTCCAAGAAGAGTTAGAATCCGAAGAACTCGATGTATAACTAGTTATCCCCTTCCTCTTCAATTGTTTTTCCAATTTCATAGCTGCATGTATCATGTCTTCCAACTCCACATAATGTTGCAACTCTACCACGTTAGCTATTTCCCTATTCAAACCATTCAAAAATCAGAGCGTGGTGGCCTCTTTATCCTACTCAACATTCGCTCTAATCATAGCAATCTCCATCTCCTTATGATAATCCTCAACACTTCAAGAACCTTGGTAGAGGCTTCACAATTTTTGATGAAACTCCCTATAATAATGGTTAGACACGAACCCCTTCCTCATGATAACCTTCAATTCTTCTTATGTATAAATAGGCTTCTCACGGTTCCCTCCTTCTAGATTTTACTACTTGATCCCACAAAATGACAGCATAATCGATAAATTCAAGTACCTCAATCTTTACATTCTTTTCCTATGAGGAGTTGTGGCAATTAAATATTAATTCTACTTTCTTTTCTCACCCCAAGTATGCCGTTGGATCACTCTATCCTTTAAATGAATGAATTGTCATTTTGATATTTCCAATACTTTTATCAACACAATCTCCAATAGGATCTCTACCCCTCATTTCATGCCTTACTCCTCTATCCTTCATTCTTCCTAATTCGACATCCACCAATGCATTCTCATTAATGTTAATATCCACTTCACATTTACGAGCAAAATTTGCTCCATAATCCCGCTCACATTGCCTCCTTGTGTTAAGAATTGCTCTATATTGTTCACTACGCAAATTAGCAAACAATGTGTCTTGCCTCTCCATCCACTCCTCTTGCCTATCCATTCTCTCCCTCATATCACCAAACAACCTTTCAAATCGTCGTATCAATTCCTCCGTCATGATGACTTGACTATTCTTCCCGCTTGAAGTAGAATTGTCTTTGTCAGACATCCTAAATTTAGTTTAATATTTGTCTCACGTGTGTATACTCGTCACTCAATTGGCTTTTTTTCTCTATTAGTCTTACAACTCTGCCTTTTTCCACTTAATACTTTCTTGCAAGTGCTTCAAAGAATTAATTTGATATCAATCAAAATTTAACCCTTGTGAAGTCTAAACAAAGAATTGAATTAGAAAATTGATCTAGAGTGATTCAAAAAGGTAGAAATTTGAATTTTGAATGAAATTTGACTTTTTTATGCGCAAGAATTCAACAAAGGCAAAAAAAATCAAAAAGGAATTGATTTGGCACTAATTTAACGCCCAAACGACTTTTGAATTTTTTGGTACTTTAATTGGATTGAATGACTTAAAGATGAAAAACACGAAGAACAAAAAATAAGGACTCAAACAAAAACAACACAAAGAAATGATATAACCTTGATTTTTGGAGTCAAGTTCTGATTCCAGCTAATACGAACCCACGTAGCAATTGAGCTACAAGACCCACGACAGATTAGATCAAATCCAAGAAAGCCAAGAATAAACGTTTGAAAGTTCGACTCAATAAATTATTGAATCAAAGAATCAAGACAATCCTCAACAATATCTTGACCCCATGATCACAAAACTTATGAACCTTACTTAAATTGATGAATGCCACAAGAATTTAATTCTTGATAAGTTCAGAATTAATTAAATGAAGAATAACAAGAAAGTAATAAGCCTTGCAATAATATCTCTCAAATTGTGTATTTTTACAATGAATGAAATGAGTCATAGATTGCGCGAAATTTGAAAAATTCGCGGTCGAAAACCACACATTGTAAATCTATGCAGCCGTATAGATCATCTGAACTTCTCCTATGTGGCCTCGATAAAAGTGCACGCGACCGCATGCCTTGAACAACTATGTGGTCTCATAGTTATTTCGTCCAGCTTCTACGTTCATTGTTTGAATCAAGTTGCTCAACTCCATTTCATCTCCCATGCCCAACTTGAAACTTGTCTATTTGCTTGTCGTGATCAATGTTTCGTCCATCGTGGTTTGAGCAAGTAGTCCCATCATTTCTTTGAACCACTTCGCTCATAACGTAGTTATAGGCCCTTCTTAAACGATCAATGGATCCTTGCTCGAACTTGCCCTCGTATCATGGATCACATCATTATCTTTATATCTTATTTGTTCTAGTAGAATATATCATAAAACTCTTTATAGAGATCACCTATGTAGGTATGAAGGGACCGTTTCTATGAGAATCAATAATAATAAATTCTCTAAGAGCACTCATGAAAAAGGTGGTGTTCAAGGCTAAAATGAATATACACAAGAGAATCAACTATAACTTAGTTTTGAATGAAATATTTTGATTCAAAGTAACCCACTTGAAACTTGATGTAAGGAAGAATTCAATTGTATTGCTATAACTTACACCATATTGAAAATTTCGAAAACTTTTGATCGATTTAAATAGAGGAGTTTGGCAATTGGATTTTGGTCCCAGTAGTACCACTAGTCTTTAGAAAGGGAAAAGACTTATATCCTATTGGGTTTGATTCTATACTCACCTTGCATGCACCATCATTATCGTTGTCCAATCGACTCGACTTGGCATGACTCATGCTCATAGTGATGTCAATGAACCGAGCCGAGCCAGCTTGACCCTACTAGCTATGAGTTCGTCTTGTGGTTCATATAAGCTGAGCCTGTCCCTGGCTAGTCTAGCCCTTGAGCTTGTGGCTCATGGGATCGAGCCAGCTTGGCTCACGAGCCCCTTTATTATTTTTTATAAAAAAAATTGAAAAACCCTCATCCCCTCATTTTCTACGAACTTAGGATTGGCTACTTATTTTCGATTACACGAAGTTAAAATTGTATACGAACAACTTGTTACTTGCACAATTTTTTAATCAAGATATTATAAAGAAAATAACAAGGTTTGATTATACGACGAAATTGAATATTATTTACCTGATTATACTTAATTTCCTCATGTATTCGAAAATGGGCGTCTTGCCAATTCTTTATGTACATCAATGTTTCAAGAACATCTTCTTTAAATAGGCTCCTGAACTCGAAGAGAGTCCTCTTACTTGTATGAAAAGTAGCCTCCAAAATTACAGTGTTAAACTGACCGTTAGAAAACTCGCAAGTAAACGGGATCGTGATCAAGTAATATAATGGTGTGTAAAATGTCAAACCCACGAGGACTACGTATTCGATCGAGCTATAATTAATAGCAGTCTTAATAGAATAGCAAATAGAGTTTGAGTCTTCTATGCTAATATCTAAACTATCGATTAAATTAGAAA
>CAIGRP010112216.1:0-18640 GCA_903798385.1 Fraxinus cuspidata
ACAAAAATAAAAATAAAAAATCAACTTAAAACAATTGAATATATATTAACACATAAAGTCGATAGATGTTGCCCGATAAGGCGAATGGTAATACCTTGTATGGGTTTGAATAAGGACCCTTGTCACATTCTATGAATCGTATAAAGAAAAGATTGTTCATAGAGACATGCATAGCTCTGTAGCTTGATCCTCCAAGGTTTTTAAATTTGGGTAATTAACACATAATGTTCATATATTTTAGAATTGTTGTGCAAAATATCATTATCTTTCTTTTTTTTTTTAACAATTTTACCCTTAGTTACACATCTGATTGCACAAAACGTCATTCCATCCATTTTCATCCAATTTATCCGTTTAATGTAGTCAATTTATTTATTTATTTTTCAAAATGGGAGGATGTCATTGTCCTAGAACTTTTTTTCACTTTTTTCCCTCCCATCAGTATAGTGAATTATAATAGTTTTTCCATCGAAGCCCATTGACTCGAGCCCCATAAGAATTTCCTTTCCCCACCTAAAATCGACGTCGTCTCTTGCTGGTGCACCACCAGATATGAGCAGCAACCAGCTTCGTTTCTAATCTTCCCTGATTGACGACTTCACATGGAGCAACTTGATGAATTCAAAGTGTCCGACCAACCAACGACAAAGTGCGAAGTACGAACAAACGGGAAACGAGCGGCATTTTTTGTACTTTTAGCATTTGTATTATATTTTATTGTTTTGTATATTTTTCTTTTGATTTTTTTTTTCACGCCTCGATCATGAAGAATATTGATAACACCGATGATTAGCGAATATATATTCGGGCTCAAACTGGAGCAAATTGAAACTGTGGCAAACTCAAAGTTCAATTTTGCAAGAGTCACGGCACACTTCTGGCGAACTAGACGGTCTGTGCTAGTGGTGTTATTTGGATAGATATTTTTGTGGAATTGAATTGTATGGTAGCGTTGACCTTAAAAAATGGCTCCGATATGTGGCCAACAGAATAAGTCTTCACCTATGCTTCTCCCTACACACGGTAATACACCGTTAGTCACCCGTGGTCTTTTCCAGTGGGGGTGGAAGCGGCAGCGAGCACTCCGACGGTCAAGTTAGTATTTCAGTCAATCTGAACGTGTTGTCCGACGGTGAAGTGGTCACTGGGACATGGTTGAGAATGTGTATAAATATGGTGAAAAAGCTATTTTGAGTTAAAAGACTATGATGCAAAGATTGGAATTGGAACATTTACCATTGTGTAGGGATATTTATACTAGAGGTGAGAGAGGTGAACTGTTGGATAAGGGGATACGTGGCTTTAGATCCCGACTGGGCCATCCTTTCATAGGTGTCAATCTGTAGGTTGGCGGATATTAAATGATTTCTGACAAAGCAACTGAGTTGACCGTTTGTAGCCTGCCACACGTCCCATCAATCAGTCATGTATTTGATTTTGGATAAATTTCTTCACAAAAGATTTTGGTAGAGGTGTGGTGAGGTGGATCGTGTAATGTAGTGAATATAGAGTGCGAGCCTTTGCAAACACAGTGAATGGTGGATGAGTTCGATTCTTCATCACGGGCAGAGGAATCGGATCCACTTTGGACGAACCGATCTCATAATCCGAACTGAAACACTAACGCCCCACCTCGTAGAAGAACCAAACTCATCAGCCATTCACGACGGATGCAATGGCCCGCACCGCATTCACTACTTTACACAATCCACCTCACCTCACCACACCTCTAGAAAAATCTTTTGTAAGGAAATCTATCCAAAATCAAATCTCTGACTGATTGATGGGATATGTTGCCGGCTACAAACGGTCAACTCAGTTGCTGTGTCAGAAATCATTTAATATCTACCAATCTACAGATTGACACCTATGAAAGGATGACCCGACCAGGATCTGAAGACACGTATCCCCTTATCCAACGGCTCTCTTCTCCCATTCTCTAGTATAAATACCCCCACACAATGGTATGGGTTCCAATTCCAACCTTTGCATCCTAGTCTTTTAACTCAAAATAGCTTTTCACTATATTTACACACATTCTCAACCACGTTCAGGTGACCACTTCACCGTCGGACAACACTTTTTGATTGACTGAAATACTAACTTGACCATCGGAGTGCTCGCGGTTGCTTCCACACCATCGGAAAAGGCCTCGGGTGACTAACGGTGTACTACCGTGCGTAGGAAGGAGCATATGTGAAGACTTATTCTGTTGGCCACGTGTCGGAGCCATTTTTTGGGGTCAACAGGGAGATTGATTTGATTTCAGGTTTGCCATTTAGATTGAGCTCTTTATTGTGTGTACTGTGTGAGAGTGAGAGTTTTGGTTCTTGAATTTTTGTTGTAAATATGGAATTGGGAATAATTATGTAGCTCTTGTTGATAGCGGCATGATTCTTTCCTTCAACATGTTGTTGTGCCTGCTGGTACACTGCCAAATGTGAGCGGCGATAGCTTTGAACCTACTGTACCCCGAGGTTATTTTCAACTTCTAGATTTAGATCCTCACTGTTGTTTTGCAGTTTTTCAATCTGAGTTTTTGTTAATTTAGAAAAGCCACAGCAGACTTTTTTCGTTGCTTCATGTTATCTTCTTTGCCAATCAGCTAAGGTGGTAGGCGGAGGAATGTCGGATCTAATTTCGAAGATCAATTTCCTAGTCCTTGTGGAATGGAAGGAAGGAAAAAAAAGTTCCAAGAGAATAATACCCTTTCATTTTGAAAAAATTAACTATACTTAACGGAGTAGTTAGATAGAAATGGACAGAATGACGTTTTACACAATTAAATGTGTAATTAAGAGTGGTAATATTAAAAATGAAAGGTATGAACATTCTGCACCGTAATAATAAAATGTATCCTTTTAAGTTTTATTATGACATGAAGAAAGCCCAATCATCACCCGACCCTACTTTCCTCAGACTGCTCCTTATCCTTCAAATATCTCCCTTTGCATCAAAACTATCAATGCTAGTTGCTTGCCTTAGTGCAATAACGATTGCACACATGACCAACGCAAGATGGACTCTTGTTATATTCTAACCATTCCTAGATCAAATCGTATTTTGTACACGAAAGATAGAACATGTTTGGGAAGTGTTTATAAACACTTTAAATTATAAATATATAAAAGTAAGTAACGAGTAAATGGACAGAACTCATAAATTCATAAAAAGTATGTAAATAAAAAATTATTTAAGTATTTATAAATAGTTTATAAACATGAGACAAACATAAACTAAACTATCTTATTATTATTTGAATAACTAAACCAAAAAAGGAAAAGCGTGCAATGAGTTTCAACTTAATTGAACTCACATTGGTTCTACATAAAAGTTACTTATTATGTTAGACATATATAGCCCATATTTGGTGCAAGTTAAAATTTAGCTTTTAATTTAAGTTAAAGTCAACAACCAATCTTAATTATACATTGGGACCTAAAATTTTTCAATCACACATTTTATCAATTTTTATTAAAATTCAATAAAAATTTGATTGTAATTCCTACCAGGGGCATAGTCCATATTTGATAGAAAATTTTAAAACTCATTTTCCTATCAAATTCATTTTGAAAAGCACATTCATCCAATAAAATAAATTTGTACATAAACTCAATTTTTTGCCCTTTAACAACACATTCTAAAAAAATAATTCTCGCAAAATCCTTTTTCAAAAAATTTATATCAAACGGTCTATAGCACATGTTTGGAAAAAAACATAATTTTTTAGAAGTTCAAGTCAAAGTCAAATGTTAATTTTAATATCACATTCTCAATTACTACCCACTCATTATCCATATATTTTGTGAAACCACTTACTCCTCTTTATTCACAACTTTTTTGTTTGCTTAGGCCTTATTATTATTGCATGCACGGCCAAATAGAGCATACCTTCCAATTTCACAAAACAGGGTTCGAGCGCGAGGGCCCATTGCCACTAATATGTTATTTATCATTATGATATATTTCTTTTACAAATAGTAGAGCTGATGGTTCGACCTGAGCCTGGTCTCGTTGACATTCACATACTAAGCCCATGTTTGATTTACATTAAAATTTTCATAATAATTTTTCTATTCATTTTCTACGACACATTTTTCAATAAATAATATTTTCCATCACATCAATAACATTTCCTTCTTTTTCAACCACACATTCTCCATCAATCTACTATTCCAAAATACGTTCTTCCAAAATAATATAGTTCAAACACACCGTAAGATCATCTTCAATCCTACACTAAATTCGAGGTAAGTTTTGCACAAAATTTTCCTCCAAAATGAAAATTATTTCCAACCCATTACACCAAAAATTGTACCAAATGAACAATGTTTAATTATTTTCTTCATGTTTTTCATTCTTTGCGAATTATTTATCTAAAATGTATTTATTTATTTAATTTTATACTACATAAATACTAAATAAATAACTACATTTCGTTAACGAAAATATTGAATAAATTAATAAATTTAAAAATATAATACAATTTGTTATATAACAAAAAAAATGACACAAATATTCTTAACAAAAATTTGGTTAAACATGGAAAAGGACATTAACCATTTTGGTCCAAATGGTGCAAGTGAATAGCGTTGCACCATATTTGGTGCAATACTGTTCATTTTCACCATTTTCGTGCCAATTATGTGTTGGGTTAGAGATGGATTTCACCAAATTTTTGGTGCAAAATGAAGAAATGGTGCAAGGGTTGGAGATGCTTACTCAATCTGTTGACACCCTAACTTAGCCAAACATGGTCTAAAGGATGTTAGCTGTCCTCAAAAGTTGAATAATCAAAAATCTACTTAAAAGTGAATTTAAAGGAAAGCCGAACATACTTTTCGAAGTCGCCAAAATCTGGATTAGGTCCACGTGTCAATTAGAGCACGCGCGTACGCACCAAAATCATACTTTCTCGACTGCGCAAGTGTATACTCTAATTTTGCTTTTCCCTCTTCACAGCTTCTTGTTCGAATTTCAAAACCCAATGGAGCCATCACCACAGTGACACTCCTCCTTTCTTTCTCTATCTGGATAAACGACAATTACATCCCAACACAATTAGCCCATCGCCCAATCAGATTGAGGTATATTCAGATAGATACAGCAGTAAATGGTATGGTCTAAGAAGAAGAAAGAAGGTGAAAGTGAAGTAGTAGCATTAGGTCTTCTGCAGAGAGTGGCGATTGCAATAATGGGCTGTTTTTTTGGATGTTTTCGTATCAAAGATTCCCAACCTCATTTTGTCTCACGCCCTACTACTGTAAGATTACGAACAATTAGAATTTGTTATGTTTTTCTTTTTTATTTCCTAATTTCAAGATTTTGTGTGTTTGTTTTATTGATTTTGCAATTAGGAGCCAGCGGTGACAACCCGCAACCGGAATGCTCTGTCGTCTCTATTCCTTTCTGATGGTATTTTTTTTTTCTTTTCTTTCATGACAGCTGGAAATTAAGGGGAAGTTTTTGTATGAAATTATTGAAATGCTTTTGGTTTGGGGGTTTTGATTGATGAAATATTAAAATTTTTAATGGATTAAATAGATGATCCACGTCAAGAGGCTGAGAAAAATCGGAAGTTGGATAATTCTCAGCTTGAAGAATTTGATTTCAGAGAGCTCAAGGAGGAGGTCTGTTTCTAAATTAATGTTTAGAATGTATCATGATATTTCTTGCTACATATCAGATTCAAATTTATGATATTTGTTATTTTTTTGCATTCCTAACTTGAATCGCATAGAAATAGAGATTTTTGTTGTTTGCAATCAAATTGATTCTTGTTATAGGGTATGAGTAGACCTGAATTCAACTATATCGAGTCATCTGAAGGTAAACATGGTAATCTGATACTTCATCTGCAATAAAGTTAACTGCACAATGACATAAAACGCCAAGATGAATTTGATTACTGTGTTCTAGTGATTTTTGAGCTTTTTCCGTAATCCTTATTTTATGTAGGTCCTGATAATTCAGTAATGAAGGAATTTATATAAAGTCAGCTCTATATTAAACATGAGGTCTAAATCGGGTGGAAAACTGCTTGCCTGTCACCTTTATGCATATTATAGTTATATGTATATTGAATGACTGAATTGAGTATGAATAGGTCTTGGTTTTACCTGACTGAATAAATAGTGTGCTGTTGAATCTACGGATTCGTGAAAATTTTAACAAATCGTGATGACCATATAATTAATTGGCGAGCTGAATCAGAAATGAGTTAATCTAACAAGAACAGCATCTAATTACAAAACAAGCACGTGCTTCCTAATAATAATGTTAGTTAATTGAGTAGCATGTTGATTTTATTTTTTCTTAATTACCTATTTACCTTAATGTTACTTACGGTATTAGTGTACCTTTGTTTGTTCTTTGTGTTCTTTCAGAAGTGTTGAGAAATTACAGATACGTCATTGATTTGTATTGTTCTATTTATTTGTAGAAATGTCTTAATCTTATACAATAAAAAATTGCCAATGGAATCTGTGCACTTGAATACAGACTTCATGTACTCAATTCTGCTCATATCTTATCCCTGCCATCCTCAATGTTAATGGCTCGTTCAATTTAAAGATCTGAATCTGAGCCAATTTTAGGATTTGACGATTCATTTAGCCCCTGTTTGACTCCCTTTACAACAAAACAATTTATTTCTCACTCTCATTTTTAACCACACATTCACGCAATAAAATATTTTGCACGTAAACCAAAACTTTTCCCCACTTTTAAGCACATATTCTTCAATAATGGCCACCAAACAGGGGCTTAGTCAGTTGCTTTCAACTTTCAAGTGAAACTGTTACTGTTATTTTTTACTTTCAGGGTTTTTAGTTTCATGACTGAACACATGACACTATTTGCATATAGATGCATAGATACATACACAAAACCAGGCTCACTGCTCCATTGAAATGTTAAAAATACAGATGCTTATATATGTACAATTGCATAAATATATGTCCATGCTTTATGTATTTAAAGATGCCTAAGTCGAGTAATAATATTCTGCAGGCTAAGTTCCTCAAAGCTTGTGGAACTCTGCCTGAGACTCCTGCTGAAATTCGAAAAGCCTCAGAGAAATGGAAGGATGCATCAACTAAAGATGCAGAAGCAACACCTACGAAATTAAATTCTTGGCTCTCTAATGCATCCATTGAAAAACTTAACTTAGAGAAGCAACCTGATGAACCTCCTACTCCTGTAAAAATTTGTGAAGAACAGAGAATGGAATCAAGTTCATTGGTGGAAACTCCGAGCAGGTAAATCTACCAATTTTTGTGTATGACTATGAAACCATTGAGCAGCTAATATCTATTAGCATGTACTTGCAATGGAAACCTTAAATTATTTATTTTTCTGCTTTCCTCTTTTCATATTTGGCAATTTCAGTTGATATCCCTCCATTTCACACCCAATAAAAGATGTAAACCTGAAGTGTTGCTGAAAATATTACATGGAATACAAAGCCCTTGTTTGCCTCTTGTTTATAATTTGTTTATAATCAGTTAGACCACTTTTTATCCACATTTCTTAGGACTCACAAGTACTATTCAGATATCGATCAATAGTTTCTATTTGTTATAATTTAAACCATTTATAATCATCTATGAAACAAGCTTTGATATTCTGTTTTCCAGCTGCATGACTGATGGAATGATAACAAGACGAGCTCATACCAATTCCACTTCAAGTGGAAGCATTCAGAATTTTATCACACCCCCAGATATACATGCTAATGTCATTCATAGTTTCTCAACTTCATCTGTTCTATCCGAGGATATGGCTTCAAGTGTACACTTCAAAAACAAATCTGTTCATTTTGAATGTGAGTCTGATATGTCTTCATTTCCATCAAAAGGCTCTTCATCTGACACGACCATTCAAAACTTGAAGCAATCTGGATGTGCTGGTAATTATAATAAATCAAAGCTGTCACCATATCCAACCCCATTAAAACTAACTGATGAGATGCAAACACCTGGCACTGTTTTCCCTGGATATCTTGACAATATGGTGGATGGAAAAACTGCTAGAATCAGATCTCAGTACGTTTACTCTGTCTTGAACCCAGTCGAGAATTCCTCCCAGTGGAAGGTATTGAAGGATGAAAACTCTGATTCTCATCACCTAGGAGAATCTCTTCAGCAGGTCAATGAAGGAACCCCAACATCAGACATGGAGATGAAAGAACTTTCAGCTAGAAAAGATATGAAAGTTGAAGGAAGCTTGTCTTCTTGGTTGAAACCTCCTTCGGTAAATCAATATGACAATAATCAACGGTTTGGTTCCGTATCTGGTGATAATATTCGTTGTGGGAGAACTCCAAGTGATAGGCCTATCCTTGGAATGGTTGCAGCTCACTGGAACGATGATGAAAATTCACGTATTTCACCTAAATGGTGGGATGGGAATGGAATTCCAAATTCAACTAACAAGTATAAAGAGGTTTGCTTGCTTCTTTGTTTTTTCTTCTATTAGTCCATTTTTCTTTGTTCGATCCTATACTTCTTGTATAGATAACAGAACCAAAAAACTAGTGATTTTTTTCGTATCTTTTGCAGGATCAGAAAGTTAATTGGCATGCAACACCATTTGAAGAGAGGCTAGAGAAGGCACTATCTGAAGAAACTTTTGTAACTCAGAGGTAAGTCATGTTTCTAATTATTCTTTGGCTGTTGTCATATATTCTTTGGTTAAAGCTACGTTCCACAGTTTTGTTTGATAATGTTTTGTTGTATATAATTGTTTTTGTATGTTGAATTTATCACGAGATACTGGTTTACATCAGCACTGCATGTACTCAAGAATGAGTCCTGGGGAACTTCTCAATGCTTTTCGTCCCAATGGTAGTTCATCTTAGTTTTTTTTTTTTTTTTTATAGCCGGAGCTAGATAATGTGTCACGAGGTTCTTTGCATGACAACAATATAGATAGGGCAATTATGTCATTTGTTGCATCTAGTAAGGTAAGAAGATTACCTTAGGAAAATGCTAGAGAAACTAATTCAACAGGAGCAATTGATTGAGCTGCCAGCTAACAATGATTCCAAGACCCTCGTGTCTTGTGTTAAGATTTAGGGTTACATCTTAAAGGTTCAACATTGTTAAGAGGAGTGGTCCAATACTTTATAAACTGGCATCTTTTATTCGATGTAAAATTTTATTCCTTAACATTTTATTCAAGATTTGAGTATCCAATTTATTTGTATATGTTTGTCTATTATATGCTGAAAGCTACACCATACCATTGTCATTTTGCATGTTTCATCCCGTGCAAGGATTTTGAATGTCATTTTTATTTTTGTGATTCTGTATCAGAATGAAATAAAATAAATAAATATTGCATTGATTTTGCAATTCCGTTGCATGTTTGTTTGCAGGAAGCAAATCAGTGGGACTCCTCCAATTGAATTTAATGAAACCGAAGAATCCGATACTGCTCTATCACAGTTGCAGCAGTCTTCAACACATCTTAAATCTGTCGTTTCATTTTGATGAAGGCTTGAAGCATCGTAAATTGTATTATGAGTTCATAATCATTTACTGCATGTGTACTTAGAATTCTGATTTTGTAGGTCGTGAACTATTAGATAATTTGGTTACAGATAATAGCAGTAGCCAGGGTAGCTTCCTCCGGCATGACAATGTCCATTTTGTGTTTGCAATGAACATGGAGAAATCTTTATTCAGTGTTTGCACCGTATTAGTGTTAGAAATTGCCTTGTGCAATTTATTTTTTTTTTCTGTTAGGGTCCGTTTGATTGCAAATGTGAAACTTGGGTGGAAAGAAAATGAATTACATGAAATTGAATTGTTTATAATTTGTTTTACTGAGAATTGTAATTAATTGTATTTGATTTGTATAATTTTTCACCTGGAAAATCTTGAAACTTTGGTATCCGTTTAACTTTATTTTTTATGAAAATTGTCCATTAAAGTGATAAAATTTTTTACTTTTTTGTCTATAATTTGTTTCAATTGCCAAAAAAATAAAATAAAATTACCACATCGAATACCATTCGTTTGACTTTGTTTTGCATGGAAATTGTCAATAAAAGTGATAAACGTTTTTACCATTGTGTCTATAATTTTTTCCAATTGTAAAAAAAAAAAAAGGTGGAAAATCAATTACCACCAAAAACAAGAGAAAACATTTTCCTTAAAAAACAAGAAAAGTGGCGCGTAAGGGGTGGGGAGGGAAAACAAATTCTGGGGAAACTTTCGCTATTAAACACCACAAAATGTGGAAAATTGAAATTTTTTTCCAACTTCCTAGGAAAATATAGGTAATCAAACAGGGCCGTAGTGAAGAATCTCGCGAATGCTTAAATCGAAGAGCTTTTGAATGGTCTTGAGTCCTTTCCCATTTCCCTTTCTTTTTGTTTTTTTTTCTATTTAAAATTGTCTTCGACAAAATGACATTTTAACATTCAAATAGATGGAAGTACTACAAAATCAGAAGGTCAGGGATCTAGCTGTCACAATTTGAAAATTGTATACCTAATTACTCTGTTTTTAATAGGTTGGGACCTAATTGTAATTTTTGGACCAGTGCATGTGGTTTTCGTTATGTGGAAATTAGACCTATGTTTGGTTCTCATTATTTTTAAAATACATTTTTTTCTTTCTTATTTTCAATCACATAGTTTTTCAATAAAATAATATTACATGCAAATTCAAAACTTTTTCCTTATTTATGAGAGAATATATGATTAAAAATAAAAAATACATTTTTTGAAAAATGGAGCCCGAACATGGGTTAAATTTTCCATCGAAAAGTAGGGTAAATGTCAATAACAACAAGCTTTTAGAGTTTGAAGGATAATTTTGATGTTAATTCCAAAGTTTGGAACACATTGTCCATTGAAGCCCCCTTTGACTTTTTTTTTTTTTGAGATTATAAGTCAATTAAACATTATCAACTTTTAAACACACATTTTATTAGATTCACAATTTTTTATTCACTTTCTAACCACATATTTAATAAGATTCACAATCTTATAATCTTAAAAAGTTTTGTCAAACCAATCTAAGAGGGTAGAACAAGTGACTTTGCGTCACGTGTTTAAAATTTTCAATTTCTAAAATCATTTATTAAAAAAAAAATCTCTGGCGGCAAATATCTGAATCAAATGAAAAAATTATTTAAGTAGCTATTTAATATTTATGCCATAAAATAATATAAATATTTTCTTTTATAATGGTTAGTTGTTCTCATTGACAACTTAACAGCCTGTTTGAACATTTATAAAGTTGACCAAAAATTGCCAAACTTCAAAATATGTTTCAGTTATATCACTGGAGAAAACATGCTTCGCTGCTTGTACTTTACCCTCCCAAATTTTCAAAAGAGCAGATAGGAGCGCTCCAATGAGTTAATTAAATCACTTATCATCAACATTTGTCTTTAGTTACCACTTGCTCATCCAAAATAAAATAGTTACCGATTACTCACCAACTTTTAAAAAAAAAATTACTTAACCATCTAAAACTTCTTCATTTTCATACATAAAAATTTCATTCCAACTACATCTTCTTCATTTTGATACATAAAAATGGATCATATTGCTAACCCAGTTAGCCTCCGGCAATCACGTGCCAATTTCGGTAAAGTCTCCAACCCCTGGTTCTTTCTTTATTTGCCAATGACTATGAGTTAACATCCATCAACTACTTTTGTTGGCTGTACTCTTTACCATGAAAAGTAGAAAACGTGAATCTTTGAGGGGCCGTGAAATACAAATTATTGTTCCTTTTTTTACGCAATCTAATGGTATTGTCACTTGGTCAGACATTAAAACTGACTATGATAAAACCTATTCTTCTAGAAAAAAGGGCTCAATTAAACCCTTATTTTTTACCTAAACTAAACGGGAGAATAATGTTACATAAATCAATCTTGAAAAAAATTAAAAAAGAACAATGATTAAAGGGTCGAACTAGTGTCAAATCGATGACAAAAAAAATTATATAGAAAATGAAATTCTTCTGTTCCTGTTTTCATAAAAAAATAATGCTTCAATGTGCCCGCCAAGAGAGCAAACCAAGAACATGGACATTGGATGTAGCATTGATCCGAAGATTAAGAGTATGTTTGAACTCTATTTTTTTTGTCAAAATGTATTTAAAATAGTGATTTGATAGATGATATGTGGTTGAAAAATAATTAAAAATTTTAAATTTGTATATAATATTATTTTATTAAAGAACGTGTAGTTAAAAAAAAAAGAATATATTTTGAAAATAATAAGCTTAGACCAATTACAATGTGAAGAAGCTATATATTGATTTTTGCTCGACTCCGTCAATACTTTCTGGCTTTTTGCTAGTTGATTTCGGTTCAAAATGAGCTTCTCATACTATTTAAGGTGAATAGACGGCAGAGAAAGAAAGTTGGTGTCGTACCTTATCTTCACTGGTTCAATAATGTTTTGATGTTTTCATAGCGTGGACCCCACATTTTGGCATTTATTTATGGGTTTTTGCTAGCCATCCCGCCAAACAAGGAAGTCCAAAGAATCTAGACATATAAAGAACAAGTATATGTTTCCTGTTTGGATATGCTTAAAAAATTTACTTATAAGTAAATATTTGAATAAATAATTTTTAGTGGCCACTGTTACAAATAAGTAATTTACTTGTTTTGACGAAAGGTAGGGCATAATTTTAGATTTTATAACTTTTTTACTTAAAATAAGGAAAAATGTAATCCAAATATATCTCGAGATAAAAAGTTACTTAAAAGTAATTTTTCTTATTTTAAGGAATACCCGAACACGATCTAATTAGTCAACGTTAGTTTCAGGTTTCTTAAACATCACATGGCTCCTCAATCACCTTGTGTACGGCCATCTCATGACAAATCCAACAATCACTTCCACTTTTTGGGTTAAGTTTTGTGTCACTTGCTTTCCAATGCATATCCTTGTTCCATCAGCCTTCGTGGTGAAATCATAAAGATTCAACCAAAGTGAAAAAGCTTTTTGAATCTTTAATAAAAGGTAAGCAATTTGCTTTTCTTTTTTGGCCCTTCTTGAACAGTTTTATATGTTTGAATCTTTAATAAAAGGTAAGCAATGTGAAGTGCTTGTTAAAAAAACTCGAAGGGTGTTCTTATGCTATGTAAACTTTGATTTTTGTTTCTTGGACCTGGGTTGCATTTATGTGATTGCTAGCTTGAAGTTTGTCATTTCTGCAAGTTAAGAAATTGTTTCTCTGCGCAGGTTGCCCACTGATTCTGGTGGTGACCAGACGAGATTATGAACAAATTGGTGCGTTGACTTATGAGATGCAAGTGTTGGTTTGAGGGGTTTTCCCTGATTTTGTGATTTGATAAATGGGTTATGCTTGAAGAGTGGGAATGAATAAAAATTTCATTTTGCATTATTTAGAGCTGGAAACTACACGAAAATTGAATCTTCCTGAGTGTTTTTCATTGTGTTGAGAGCAAGACAAGAATTTTGACCGCTGGAACTTATTTTCTTGGGAGTATTTGATGGTCCCGAGGACTTGGGCTCCTCTTGATCGTGGCTTTATGTAGATTTGGGTTATTAAGTTCAGTTGCATTTGGATTTACGCTTTTGTGTTCTGGATAAACAAGAGACAATTATTAGCTTGCAGCTCTATAGAGGTCAATGTTTACCTGTCTGAGAGGATGAAGATTGGTATCTGAGGGAAAAGTCAACTAATCTGTTTGTTATGGAAAGTGGAAATAACTATTCTTTATCATCCGGCTTTGTTGCTTCTGATCTTTCAAAGAGGTCGAATAGCTTCAGCATACCTTCCCCCTCTGGTTATGAAGTAGGAACCAATCTTGAATTGTTGAGTTTGAATCGACTCAGCGACAGTCTCGAAAAGCTTTTGCTTGATGCTGAGTATGACCACAGTGATGCGGTGATAGAAGTTGAGGGAACACCTGTGGGTGTCAATCGCTGTATTTTGGCTGCACGGAGTCCATTTTTCCATGAGCTGTTTAAGAAGGGGAATGGAAGTTCTGTTGAGGAAAGTAAGACGAAATATCTCATGTCAGAATTGGTGCCTCATTACACAATTGGACATGAAGCATTGAAGGTTCTCTTAACTTATTTATATACTGGAAAGCTTAAGTCATCTCCACCCGAAGTTTCGACATGTGTCGATGAATCTTGTAGTCATGATGCTTGTCGCCCTGCAATTAATTATGCTGCGGAACTGATGTATGGTTCTGCCACCTTTCAGATTAAAGAACTTGTTATGCTCGTTCAGGTTCGTCCTGTCTCTAACTGGTTAAGCAATTCACATTGAATGAGTATGCTTACATATGGCATTCACTTTCAGAGTTTTGAGAATCTTCTTTTGAAAAAATAGAATTATTTCTTTTTATTATTGGTTTGGGCTTCACTGAATGTTGTTTTCTCAATGTCTATGACTTCAAATTACTGTATTATTCTGCTAAGAAATTAACTAAATCTCGAGGATGCACGAGGTCACTAACAGAACATAGAGTTCTGCATAAATTCACGACATATATACTTTTAGTCAAATAAAGTCTCTAAACATGCTTATCTATCCCCATATTACCCAAGTATTCCTTTGGTAGCAGGAAGTGGTAATATTATGTGGCTATTGATATGCCACTTCAAGTGGATTTAATTGTTGAAACTTTTCATGAATCTTAAAATTTATAATTCGCCAAGATCTTCACGTCAAATCACCAATAAATTAATTAACGCGGAACATACCTTGATCCATTGATTTGTGTCTTGAATCTTGATCTTTAATTTAATTGCTCCAACCTTCTTCTTGATTCTTGATTCTTGGTTTATGGATCTTTCTCTTCAATATGTTTTCTCTTGTATTCTTGTGTTGATGGGATGATACAAAGAATGAAAAATTCACACATGAATTGGGGACCATAACCTTATATATAATTCCATATGTAATCGGCCCATCGTTAAATACAAATCCTAATGGATTCGGTTTCTATACATATAGTCCGGCCCACACTTTATTTAGATACCCAAAGCCCGATTACTTAATTCTTTATTAGATTACTTTAATTTTGGGCTTAACTTTAAGATAGTCTTTATACACAATTAATTACATATATCGGGCCACATGGCAAGTTAAATAATTTTCCAACAATCTCTAACTTGGGCTACATATGTTACCTTATAAATGTGTTTAACCTTATGAGCTCAAAACTTTTACTATCATAACCAAATTATACACAATTAATTACATATTTCCAACATATTAAATAATTTTCCAACATGAATATCATCTCTCTCTGTGCTGCCTATTAATTTTGTGTAATGCACCTTGATTGGAACCAGCACATCATGCTGAACGTATTCTTTTCACTGTTAAAGATTGGGCCTACCCTGCATTTATTCCATAATAACATGCATTCTGATATCACATTCTTTGTTTGCATGCAGCGCCGTCTTCTTGACTTTGTTTATAAAGCTTTTGCTGAAGATATCATTCCAATCCTTGTTGTAGCCTTTCATTGTCAATTAGAGCAACTTCTGTCGTACTGTGTCCAGAGATTAGCGCACTCGGATTTAGACAAAGTAGTTCTTGAGAAGGAGCTTGCTCATGAAGTTCTATGTGGCATTCAATCACTTCTCCTTGAATCTCAAAAATCTGGTGAACATGCTTCGTTGAGTGTGGACCGGGTGAATAAAAAGAGAATTGAAAGGATTCACAAGGCATTAGACTCTAATGATGTTGAATTGGTGAAGTTACTTCTTAAGGAATCTAGTATCACGCTAGATGCTGCTTATGCTCTTCATTATGCTGCTGCATATTGTAATCCTAAGGTTGTGAATGAAGTGCTCAACTTAGGTAATGCTGATGTCAACCTTAGGAATTCCCGAGGGTACACTGTGCTTCATGTAGCAGCCTGGCGTAAGGATCCATCAGTAATAGTGGGGCTGCTGAACCAGGGCGCTTCCATATCTGATACTACAATGTATGGACAGACGGCTGTTAAAATATGCCGGAGGCTAACGAGGCCAAAGGATTATAATGAAGAAACGGAGCAGGGCCATGAAACTAATAAGGATCGTTTATGTATTGATGTGCTGGAGAGAGAGATGCTTCGGAATCCATTGGCTGGGAACGTGTCTATGTCATCAATGATGGTGCCTGATGATCTTCTCATGAATCTGTTGCTTTTTGAAAATAGAGGTAAGAATCAATGATAAAATGCATTCCTCGTGAAGTCGAAAAAACTTTTTCAAAAATGGATATGTTGTGCAGTTTCTATTAGTGCTTTTATCTTGTTTTTTGCAACTTTATTTACGGGTTGGTAGGATAACATAAAATCACTCTAGAGAATGTGTTGGGAGTGTGTCAAGGCAATCAATAAATGAAAGAAGATAAACTCGGAAGATACCAAATGTGGGTCTTGCAAGGATCGTATTTTGCTAAAGAGGTAGTGTGAAGTTCTCTTTTAATAGCCTTCCCATTCCTTAGTATAAATATGAAAAATGATTTAAGGGATACCGTTACATTTGTGATGAATATTCTCTTCCAAATTCACCATAAGATGTTAGAATTTGTTTTTCTGAACCCATGCTTGTATATGCCCTGTGCTCATTTTGAGAATGCACTGTCTTGTATTTCTCTGTCATTTGCATTGTCTATTACATAAAATGCACGGATACTTGTAAATCATTACGTACTCGTATTCAATACACATACAAGCTTGAATACTCTTCGATACGTATCAAATACATGTTTTTTTAACTATTTTATATTTTTTAAATTTTCAATATGTATAGGCTATGTATTTTTTAATTATTTTCTATCGAATATGTTAGGACATGTGAAAAAGAGTTATAATGGTTTTAAAGTCTTTTAAAACTCATCATTATTGGCTATAGATTAACAAAAAAATTTTACTTAATAGATAACTATTGTTATTATCTATAACTTATTAAAAATAGATAATATTTATTAGAAATACACAACTAGAGTTTTAATTTAATTGAGAGCTGGAGTTTTTTATTAGAAACACACAATTGTGTTATATCTTTTAATATATGTAAAATCTTATTGATAGTTAACAAATATATTTTTATTATTGGAAATAGATAATTGTATTAAATCTATAATCAAAGAGAGAATTCAAAATGTGTACATTGTCGGAAACTCATTTGATACTCTTGAAGGTGTTGGGCTACTTCATATTGCTAATCTATCATTAGATAAGCCATAATAGATGAGTGTTATTTTTAATGATAATGAAGAAGTTGATGTTGGTGATGTTGAAGAAAATGAAGTTGAGACAATTAAAGATTAGGATAAAATACTTTAGTGCGCACACACATTATGATGTTCAAACTCGGGTACGGGTATGAGGTACGTATTTAAGTGTGACATCTTTTATTTTCTAAAATGTAGGATACGAGAATATTGCTAAAAATAATCTAAATTTCGGATACGGGTACGTAGGTACGTCTTTCACACTTCAATATTTTCCTAGAAAGTCACACATAAAAAATTAAATAATAATTAAGTGACAAATTATTAAAAGATAAAACATGTAACTTAAAATCAACTAAAAATTTATATTAAAAGTCTAAAACACCAAAAATAACATAAATTTACATGAAAAAAGCACAAAATTAAAATAAAAGATAGAAAATGACATAATTAATTACAATTGCCATACTCGCTTGAAAATTGAAGGATCCGCCTCATATTTCATAACCTTAACCGTGTCGTGTCGTGTCGTGTCGTGTTGATAAGGGTATGTCAGCCGGAATGCCAAATCCGAGCGTCATAGAATATACACGCACACACGTATTTGCGTATCCTAATTTTTCAAAAAAAAAAAAAGTTGTATCGATGTATCCATAGCGTATTCGAATTACGTATCTAAATCCATACTTCTTAGTCTATTAGTACTAAATTGATATTGTAATCATTTGATTAAGTTTTTTAAATGTTAAATTTATTTTGAATAAATTAGATAAAATTGTGACTGGGAGGATAGGCGAAGATGACTAGTAGAATCTCTTGGCGATAGATATATAACCTAATGTTTATAAGTTGGAATTCAAATTAAAATACAAAACATTCTGTTTATATTTAATTGTGTTGTTAACTGTTGCACACTTCGAATATCACTAATCAACTCGAAACATGCCATTTACAGATGATATATATGTTATATCCACGTCTTTATCTTTTGGTGGATAAGGTTGCGTATTTCTTTGTATTTTAATTATGTGCATGTACTACTATAAACCTTGTCAGAAACTCACTTGAGGATTTCCACGTGCTTTATTTAGCCTCATCTAATTCAACAAACATGCTAGTAATGTATAACTTTATTTTGATTAATGTTGTGATCAACATTATCATAGTTAAAGATCTACCTTTAGTTTTACCTATTGATGAGTTTACATTAAGGTTGAGTTTTATAAATCTTGTTTTATGCGGCAGTGGCAATGGCACGAGCCCTTTTTCCTCTAGAAGCCAGATTAGCCATGCAGTTAGCACATGCAGATTCTACCTCTGAGTTCACTGGCCTTTCAGCATCTAAAGGAACATATGGGAATTTCGGAGAGATGGATTTAAATGAAATGCCATCAGAGCAAGTCAAAAGGCTCCAGTTGAGGTTGCAATCGCTGCAAAAAACTGGTAAA
>CAIGRP010112220.1:0-10596 GCA_903798385.1 Fraxinus cuspidata
TCTCCCAAAATCTTGTGATTAATGTGAGACAAATTTTGAAATTTTATTTTTGTACTTTCTGCGTAAAAGTCATAAAAATTTGAATACCCCAAAATTTATAGAGATTTCTAAAAAATTTTAATTGAATATACTGTGACTTTTAGATATTTTTTAAAAGTTTATAAAAATCTCAATTGTATGCACCAATATTTTTAGAGAGCCTTAAAAAATCTACATTGAATACCCCTAAACTATTTAAATCCCAAAAAGTCATTATAAGTCATAATTGAATTTACACCCCTAAATGTGTAAATATTTTCTTTTAAATGAATCGTTACAAAACTTAATACAAAAGCTTTGTGTGATTTATTTAAATAAATACCTTCATTTAGGAGTTTAAGTTGTCATGGCAATGATAAATTTATTTATTTAAATTTTATTTTGAATAATATACAGATGTATACTCATAAATATCTACTAATTATACCACAAATTTGTTAGTTCGTATAGTATTGTGTACAAATTATTTCATAATAATTCGATAAATTTCACAATCGTTGTGATGGAAGTGACAGCACTATCTAGATGCATGTTAATATGATGATACTTATAATACTGGATATTGACATCCATAAACCGAAAGATTTGTAGCTTAATCAAATATGAATGAGATTGAATTTGACCAATGCATTTATTTTACTTGATAAGGTCCAACATCTCCTTTGTTTACATTTTACTTTGCACCTCCTATGATCCATAGAAAAGTAAGTGTTCTGATTCTCACATGACTATTTAGGCATAGCATTGGGTGGTTTATAAGGTGAGGAAATCTAATAATTCATTACTTTCTAATTTACTGTACTTTTTTAACATGTCGATATGTTGAACAGAACTCAACAAATAATTATTAAATTTAATCGCATTTTCTAAGTTAACATATCAAACATATCTAAATCTAACATTCTCAATTACATAATATAAAGAAAGTTATATAAAATTTATTTTGATCGCATTTCAACTTTCGCTTCCACTATTATCTCCGTACCGAATATAACTTTTTCACTAATTAAGTCGCAGATATTGCCAATTTACCTAACTAAATCATTATTTGCAAAGGCAAAATAATTATATTTACCGGACCAAACTAGCTTGAATCACAATAATAAGAAAAGAAAAAACTACATGAAAAGCACTATTCAAATGAAAAAGGAGGTTATATCCACTCTTTTTTTTTCCGCATGAGGACAATCAGCATTGTTTGCTTCCACACATCAGAATTCTTGTTCGAATTACCTTTTCTTTGTTTTGGAATACATTCTACTCGTAACTTGAGAAATATTTTCATCTAATATCTATGTTGGGTTGGTATTTCCGTATGAAACACTTATTTTCAGTCTTCAAGAGGTTTGACAACAAATGCACCATTAGGATACATAATAATAATAATAAAAAAGACACGTAATAAAATTTATAAAATTGTAATGTACGATTTAACGAGCTAAACATGCTATTAGATGTCGAAAATAATTGTATTCATATCTGATTAAGCAGCCTCGAAAATTTCTTCAGAATTTTTCAGGTTTAAGTTTTCAATAACCAATATTATCTGGTTGCTCATTTAAGAGGTTGATCGCTGATGCTAAAAGTTATATTTATGGTCTATTTTTGACCGTGTATATATATATGTGATCTATCAAACACTGATGACATACTGTATCAATCAATTGGTGAATAAAATATTTAATTCAAATATTACAGCCTACCATACACTTATCCACATATGAACTAAGAATCGATGCTTAGTATATCATCTTTCTCTTTATATATATTTCTCCTTGTGATTGATTATTATGCAGGAGGTAAAAAATGGGAGGAAGCCAATCCATCTTTTGTAGGTTGCTTAGCCTCTTGATTTGACTTCTGCCACCTTGTTTACCTAGAATCTCTACCAACATCCAATAGCAATGCCCAAAGTAGTTTCAAGCACATAAACATAAAATTTGAATAACACTCACATTTCCATCATATCAATTAAGAATGTATAGAATCATTAGGACATGTTATGCAATATAAAAAATGATTGATAATAGATAAGATTTTTACTTCTTTCTAAAATTTTGTTTTGCCCACCAGACTATAATGTCGGTTTTCCCATTACATTAATTAAGATATGTATAGATTCATTAGGACATGTTACACATATACTAAAAAAATAAATAAATAATTATAATAGACGAGATTTTATTTTTATTTTAATTATTTGGTCCACCTTACTATAATCAATATCAGTAATTCCATCACTTCAATTTAAAAATGTATAGAATCATAAGGACATGTTATGCAATATGGAAATAGATGAATATAATGCCGACATTTCCATCATATCAATTATGAAATGTATAGAATGGTTAGGACTAGGGGTGGTCATTTGGACTGTGAAATCGATCAAATGACCAACCCAAACCAAACAATGGATAAATTTTTTACTTCTTTTTCTATCATTCAAAGACTAATAATAGACAGGTGTTTACTTTTTGTAATTTTGTTCGACCCACCTTGCTGTGATATCGGTTTTTCCATCACATCAATTAAGAAATATGTAGATTATTAAGACATGTTGCAAGTTTTTAGAAAAGACTAACAATGGATGAAATTTTTACTCTTTTTTTTTTCTCTCATTTATTAGCCCACCTCTATAATATCTTTTAAGAAATAAAATTAGGAGATGACAAGAGGGGCAATGATAATGGATTCTTGGCCTAAGTCATATCATGGGGACTTTTCTAGAGTAAAAAGTGAAAAATTATGAGCTGAGCACGACATAATTACGATTTATTTTTATATACTTTTTGGTACAAAATTTAAACAAACAAATTTATCTTTTTCTAATTGTTTAAATTCTCAGACAAATAGTTGAAATTGAGGCTTCAATAACACTAGAAAATAAATGTATAGCTACCAAACTTGACATCAATTCCTTTAAATTAAATTAAAAGGTCAAAAAAAGGAACAATAAACTTGTCACAATAATACTACACCAGATGGAGCCTATTTAGCTCTATCAATGCCACACATGAAAGGATCCATTGGTAAAACAACAGTGGTTTTGCCCGTTAATTTAGTGATATTCACCAACTCAGTTACCCACTTTTACACAGCACAAATTCAAGAATAAAGGTGGATGCAGCCTTCGGAATAATTCCAGTGGGATCAAATTTTTATTGTGGGGTTGTTGACTAAAAACACAAACAATTTAGGTCATGATGCCATACCAGTGCACAGAGCATCTCCAAGCATAACTTAAGTTGAACAACTAATCTTTCATAAATATCGAGGTTGCGATTTGGTACCCTCGAAAATGGACAGACAAATATTTCACGTCATTAATACTTAATCCCATTTTGTCATTTTCCCCTTAAACGTGACTAACTTTTTTCCTCTTTCTTTGCCTTTAATACTATCTCGTCTATCCAATCCAATTATTTTCTTCATTTAGTGAATAATTAGTAGTTATACTCGATTATCCTTCAAAAATATTCAAGTAAGACTGTACCAGTTGACGCAGAACAAAAGTTCAAAGGTTCACTAGTGTAAACCCTAAGCTCGTAAAATTGGAATCCACCAGAAAATAATAGCAAACCATAACGATAATGTTTTATTCTGAAAACAAAGAGCCTTTAAATAGTCTCTGAAAACCCTAATTTAAGCAAAAAGACCAAAATAGACATCCATTAAATCAAAACAACTAAAACGCAAAAACTAAAAAAAAAGGATAAAACTTCAACTGCCCACCGACGTTCCTTAAACAGAAAATTTGAGGATGGAAACGACGTCAACCGGGAAACCCCTGATTGGGACGGTATGGAGCACTAAAAACTCTTTCCGAAAACATATTATAATAGAAAATCGGACGCCCGAGCTAAAAGTTATGCTCGTTTCTTCGGAGTAGCAGCTCTTTTATCTAATTTTCTATCCGATTTTCTTCAAACTCCAAAGCTAATTGTCCTACATCACCAGTAGACATGTTCAATTCAGCAGACCACGAAACTGCCTGTGATGACAACAAAATAATAGAGGATTTCCCAAATTGCCAATTCTTATTCATGACCAAAAATTCCATATAAGTGAATATGTCAAGGTACCAAGAGAAATACCAACAGCAAGGAACTAGCATTTTTACTGCCTGTTTGACAACTTGTTTGCCCGTCAATCACAAGTTCAACATTTCACTGTTTTGAGCATAATCTAACATATGGTTTCTTGGAAGGCATAGAGAAATGGAGAGAGTTTGCATTTCATACTTTTAGGTAGTCCCTCATCATTTTAATCTACAAGAAGAGTGCAAGGTTTACTCGTCTTTTGCGTGAATAGAGGATCATCATGCTCGTTTTGTACGCCTCCCAACTTCAAGTGCTAGCTCTGAGTCGATTTTCAGGGAAATGTCAAGTGCTTTCACAGAATGTGTCAGAGAACCACTGCAAACATGGAAAAATTACAAAGTGAATTACAACATGAATCCATATGTACAACTGTGACTACATTCAATTGCAAAATACAATTTCCAAGGCATTATTGTGGTAGGAATAAGATTTGCTAGTTCAAGAGCATGTTTGAAAGTGTTTAAACTGTTTTATTGTAAATATATAGAAATGAGTGGCGAATAAGTGAGTAGTACTTGTTCCTTGAAATGTGATGATAATAAGTAGTTTGAGTGTTTATAAACATGAGCCAAACATAGGATTTAAAGAGAACATTTCTAATTAGATGCCTAAAAATGTACTCGACCAATGGTTCTCTTACCAATACTTTTTTGATATGGCACTTAATGTTATTGCATCAGTAATGCCTTCGTTAAATTATGTAGCAATTTAGCCCTTGGAAAACAGGCTAGATTAGCTGTGGGCAGGTGCACTGAAATTAGATCTTCCCACCAATTAAAATATATATATATATGTGTGTGTGTGTGTGTGTAAGGCTAAAAAAGAAAACAAATGGCGAACTGGTTAACCAGTGTGGTTCTTCAGTTCTTTGTTGAACTCATGGAATGAACTAGTAGGTTCTTGGTTTAAATCATTTTTTAGTTTTATTTTTCCATTATGAACAAAACTAAACCAGCCAGTCCAGAATTTGAAGAATTTGGCCTTTTGCACACCCTTAAATTTCTCCCTTCAACTTAAAAACAAAAAATAGAAGATGTTTAACCAAGGGAATAAAATAATTGAAGGGAAAGTATGTATAAATATATTACCTAGAAATGTAGGTCACCCCGGTTTGTCCAATCTTGTTTACAATGTCAAGGGTAACATTTCCAGATGCCTGCACCAAAAGAAGCTATTGAACACCTGCTACAATACAGGTTGCACAATCTTAAAAGGCCACACAAATGGCAACAAATAAGATGTTGCTGCATGCTATGAATAATAACAAAAGTTGCTTGGAAGCAAAGACAAGAATAATGACAGGGAAGAGATGAGGTGGCATTCATAGGTTCATATGATAAAGACTTTAGTACATTGTCCCTGCTTCTATTCACCTTGCGAGACAGCAAGCAAGAACCATCCTTCACATCCTTCTCACTCTCCCATTGATGCTAATATTTTTTGCCACTCTCTGTTCATGTCTAAAATAATTCATAAACAATCTATCCAGAATTCAATGAACCCAGAGAAGGAGAAATGTAATGCAGTGAATTTTAGATCATAAGATGCTGTTTCTGCAGCACATATCTGCATTTTCATTATTCTGCTAATGGTCGTCATGGAACCAAATGCTACCAATTCAGAAGCTTTCAGCTCAAGAAATACCCATTTCTGCCAATTTTACAGAAAGGTTTGTTAAACCTGTGGATGCTGTGACATGGATTAGGTTTACAAAAAATGGCATGTCAAAGTCTACTCACATGGCAACTTTGCAAAAAAGTGCTTCTCAGTTGATGCATGTATGCAAGTACCATGTTTTATGATAAACTCCTGTAAAATCTTGAAATTGTATTTACTTCCTTGATCTCTCAATTATAATGCCTAGGTAACCAAATATCACAAAATACACAATTGTTGGAAGCAATGCTTTTTTACCAACAGATTTTTTTATTGACTATATTTTAGCAGTCATAGAAACTATGTTCATGTATGCTTTGGAAGCGAAATACTTCCAACGCTAATCACCCTTCTGGTTAGGATAACACACTTTAGGGCCTCAAGATTTCAAGCTGGCCATCCGATGCTTTTCCAGGATAATAGTAATACCCAACTCTGATATATTTAATACAAGCAAATCATTGAGAATTTCAACCTTCCACCAAAAACAAGCAAATGTATCCAATAAGAAGAGTTTTAGTAATAGACCAGAAAGCACTTTTTTTCTTAGTTGTGCAGATTCTTGTCTATTGCCAAGAAAAACAAGGGAAAATTTGCAACAATTGCAAGGCAGACTGAGGAATGGGATACTTTATAGGTTGATAAGATAAGGACCAGACCGATAACTAAGTATTAGAAATAGAATGATGGTTCTTTAGTGAGTCCTGCAATTGAGATAATAAAGAAACGAAAAAGATAATCAACGATTACCTCCGTCTCAAATATTCCATTAATCAACTCTACAGCTTCTTTTAAGCATTGATACATCAACACCCCCGTTAGACAAGGGGACAACCATATTATCCAGCATTATCCTAGTCACAGATGTCTTCCTTTGGGATGCATAATGCGAAAAATCTCATTTACTTCCTGCAGCGTCCTGGTTTCAATCTGTAAGCAGAAGAGAAGTGTCCGATTACAAAAGTATACAACTAAATTTTAACGTGCATTTAGAGGCATATGCATAATGCGAGTATTGAGTTGAACATATCAAATACTTATAAAGGCCCTAGACTGAGGAAAGCAGTTGGAAGGGCTGACTGTGCACTTTAAGTTCTTGAAACCAACCTAGCACCTCGAAGTTTTGATAATCTCACACTTCTACAAATTTTTCAATTATCATCCATTATATCTTTATGTATGTATTTGATTTATTTACCAGTTTTTGTATTATGGACTCCTCTGAAAAACTTTGGTGTGCGTGCACCAGCCCTACATGCCTTAGTGGACCAAGGAGAAAAGGGACTCAGTGTGTACAGGAGAGAAGCAAAGAATGCTCTCCAATGGGGACCTCCAATTAGTCTATTGTAATTGACTCTGTATCCATGGAATCTCATCATCCGGGAACAAGGTAAGGGGTCAGATTTACCCTGACGGAAGCAAGAGTAACAACACAATTTATAAAGCGAAAGCAGCAGGTTTAGTAAGAGAAACCATATGAATCCACTAAAGTCTTGAGCAGCAGTGTAGGATCAGATCCCAAAGATAGTAAATCTATTCTTTCTTAGGAAGGAAATCTTTTTCCTAATTCCAATCAACAATGGGTAAATCCATAGGACATACGCAAACACATCCTTCACAAGCAATGGAATTATCAGATTCAAAGTTTGTTTAATCCTTGTAAGATCCTGATGTGATCGATTCAAACCACCTCTACTTCCCATAGCTAAAAAATATAACCTTCATATTTTTTGTAACATCCTACTGTTGACCAGTAAGCTATTGCATACAATTTAAATATATTTTTCATGTAACATTTAATGAATATTAAAGTAAGTAATTAAATATCATATGAAATAATACATTGGTCAAAAGTATTAACAGTTCAACTTTGTACCGAAGCCAATGTTTCAATAATGGTGAAGAGGAAGGAATTAAATAAATTGAGTAAAAAATACACAGCGTATCCAATCACACATGACAACAAAAAATCACGTATATGTGCAGAGGCAGAGAGCCATCCCCAATGTTATATACTTGGGTTTATTAGAAGCAATTAAACAACATTTATAATTAATCAAGATATTAGAATGTTAAGGAACCACATAATTACAAAATAAGAAGTTTTGAATTTAACAGTCCAAGAACTAGAATTATTAATCCTAAAATGTTAAAACTCTACCTCAACACCCATTTTAAGATTATTTTGCTCCAAATAAAGGTCAACAGATTTCAGGGCATTTGTGATACCTCCAGCAATTGATATATGATTGTCTTTTATCAATGATCATATCGAATAAACCCATTCTGTGATTCTGACCTCCACCTATGAAGACCTGTAAAATAATTGGAACAAAATGTTAGACTATCAGAAAAGTGGGAAAATGGTGATATTATAATATTGAGTGAGATTAGTGAACTATACCGCCCATTTATCCACCAAACGTAAACCTGGAGCAGTTCTCCTCCTCTCTAAAATGTAAGCAGGTCGTGCAGCATCTTCCATCGCCTGCAAGAAACTTGAACATTGAATTCCCATGGTGTATAAGATCATTGACCATATACAAAAATCCGACTTCTCTATAAAATTACTTTTATCAAGTTATCTTTCAGCATTTTAAATGTGGTTTCAGCATAAAATATTTGATTCAGCAACTTACAAACTTGATCAACATTTCCTATGAACCACACAATCAAGCCGACATCTGGTTTACTATGATTAACTAGGTGAATCGCATCTTCACTCTAATTTTAACCAAAGTTTTCAGGAATGTGCACCTCTATGTAGGAAATTAAAAACTGAATTTTGATACAAGTTTGAGTTGATTTAAAATGTGATTGAAAACCAAATAAGAAGTGCTTGATGGTCGAAAGCTTCCATGAGGACATGTGCCCACCAAAGGATAACTCTTTTAATTTGAACAATTCAATTAACAGATGTACATGAAATGAAACTTGACTACTATTGCAGCAGTCTATGAAAAGGTGTTGCTTACACTTACTAATGATTTCACAGTTCAAATTTTTTTCACAAGAAGATGCATTAAGTGTCAGATGATATACATAATACTATAGAACTATGTAAAACGTGCATTTAGCAATCTACAAATAATGGATTACAAATTATTTATTTAAAAATTTAGAAGATTAAATTATTTTTTCTCTCTATGTTTGTGAGCATATAATAATTATCATAAACATGACGGAGTATTAAGTAAATAAATAAACTAGTAGTTTCCACATAACTTTGTATCAAAATTAGTATGTAGTAGGGATAAACAAAGAAATCGTTGAACCACAAAATCAAATTGGAACCGCTCTTTTTTGAAACTATTGGTTTGGATCTACGTGGATCCATCAACGTTTTGGTTTTGAATCGAATCAAACTACTTCGAAATAATTGGGTTTAGATTTCAATCTTCACAAATTGTTTCAACCACCAAACCCCTTACAAAAACAACTCTGAAAATAAATTAATTTCAATTTTATTCAACCCAATTATTAGTTACTTTATACCATTTAATTATAATTAATGAATACATTTGCTATATTTTTATCTTTGTGCAGATAAAGAATCACGTGTTATCATCAGACATGTCGTGCCAATTAGTGCCAACCAAGAGGTTAGAAAACTATTTCTACCATTTTGTTAGATTGTAATGATTAGAAGCGTAGAACTTCGTTTGTAATTTTTGTAATGATACTAATGTTTATGTTTTAATGTGATAATCTAGACTAATATTTAATAATTTAACTTGTTTGATATGTGTTATTTTTTATTTGCTAAAGTGTGATTTTAAATTGAACCAAACCAAAAAAAATTGGCTTGGTTTGATTTAGTTTAGTTTGGAAAGTGAAGTGATTTAGTTTGAATTAGGAAAATTTCGAATCGCTTTAAATAGTTCGATTTGAAGATTTACTACAGAACGTCCAAATCGAACTATGTTCACCCCTAATATGTAGTCTTCTTTGGAGTTGTGAGTGCATTCAAATTCAATTTACAAGGACAAGCCATATAAAAATATATTCATGGAATATAAAATATATCAGACCCAAATGAATACATGATCAAGTTGCCACCCTTCCTTTCAGAATACATTGTTAGAATGGATCAGTTGAATTGCATCTCCAAACTTTTGATGCTACAAAGGAGTTGCTACCTGCTGTAGAGTCTTAAAATGTATTACTTTGAGATCATAAGGTGTTGAAATAGAAGAAACTAGCTAACTTGCCCAATTGTGGTTATGAGTTACTGGTCTCCCCTTGGAAACACATGTCACAAGCTCATTAAATGATACAACACGAGAGCACAATCACAAACAAAATTGTGGAGCCTATACAAATCTGTATTGTAATTGTTGAACAACCTCATCTAAAAACTTAAACTGTTATAGGAATTTAATCCCACCAGGTGTAAATTCTTCATAAATGAGTAGTGACAAGACTTGAGCTTAAAACCTTTCGCCTGCTCAGTCTAAAACTAAATTTAACCACAGTCTTAAAACTTAAGCTATTAGAGTAGGACGGACACATATTTATATAATTAATACTCAAAACCTATATAATAACTGGCTTAGGTCAGTGATCTTGTATAACATGCCACAACTTAATTGGAAGCTACAAGTATTGAAGTTTTTTTTTCCTTCTATTAATCAAGAAAAATTTACATTCACTTCAAAGGAAGAAAAACCAGCAACTTAGGTTATACTATGGGTGTGTTTGAGCCAAATTATTTTGGAAAAATGTATTTTGGAATAGTAGACTGATGAATAATGTGTGGTTGAAAAAGAAGGAAAAATTATTGATGTGATGAAGAATATTA
>CAIGRP010112223.1:0-19956 GCA_903798385.1 Fraxinus cuspidata
TTCAACCTAACAAACATAATTAACACAAGATTAAGATATAATTCATTCAAATCTCTAATAAATACTATAATTTATTGGCCTAAATAAGTGTATAAAATACACCTATCAGTGGTCTCCTCAACTCTTTTATCAACTTCATCAGCTATGGCTTTTTCTTCTTCAGCCATTTTCTCTTCATTATCAGCTCGGGCAGTGGCTTTATCCCCCAAATTTGTAAAGCTTTGTTGTCATCCATAAGTTTAAGTTCTGAGTCCAACCTGGCTTCCAGTTCCACTCCCATTTTATTGAGGCGATCTTCTTAATCTTTCTCCTTCTCAGCAAATCTCGCCTTTTCTGCCTCCATTTTTTCAACCAAGCCTTAAACTTGGTTTTTTTACCTCCAGCATCTTCACCTAAGAATAAAAAAGAAATTTAAGTTAAAAAATTAAAAAATGCAGGAAATTTCCAAGTATGGGAGCTTGGTTAAAATACCTTATTCACCACAGACATCTTGTATAAAATAGATACGTGGCTGTGTAGATGAGCTGAGATTATAACTTACCAATAGGCATTTCTGCTAGTTATTGCCTCTCCGTTTCTTTCCAACTCCTGGTAAGGAGGGTAGCCGATTCTCTTAAAGGGAAAGAAAGTGCTGCAGTAGACTTCTTCGAGGGAGATGGAGCTCGTAGAAAGTCAAGAAGTATTTCAGGTCGATGTCCCACTAGATTGTTAATTATTGGCCTCTGTAAGCCCGAGCATTTTTCTTGTGACCTCAAGGAACTAGCCTCGAAGATGGTTGGGACATGAGTTGCAGCTAGAGTCGACCATACAAATGATGGCCATAATCAATCTAAGTGATAAATTTTTCGGATTTACTGGACTGCAATTTAATTAAACTATAATTATCAGTTGAACAAAATTAAACTACAATTACATGATTGATAAAAAAATGAAATTATAGTTACAACGTATGAACATTAATGAATGTTTTTCAATTTACTTAATTTTGAAATTTTCGGTGAGAAATTAAGAAGTTGAATTTACCAAATTGTTTTCTCAGTATATATTTTTGGGCATTGATGGACTGTGAATTTGGAAAAAAAAAACACATAACATTGGAGGATGTTAGCTTGATTTCTTAGTTGGAGGTGGTGGTTGTGGTGGAAGGACTCTGTTGTTAGAAGGTGGATTTGGAAAATGAAGATGATGGGGTGATGGTATCGTTCCAAATTTGGGGGTAAGGATGGTGGCATGATGGTGCAAACTGTGGTGGATTTGGTCTTGGTGGTGGTGTATCGTGGTATATATAATAAAAGAGGTGGCGATGATGGTGGTGAAAATAAGTGATGAAAAGTTTGTATCATAATTCAACAAACAATGTAACACATTGTATTATAAAATGTATGATAAAAATATTAATAGTAGTATCTGAGAATAAAAAAAGGTTTAAAGTTTATTTGGAACTAATAAATATTTTGAGCCTTTGTTTGATCCCCAATTTTTTCAAAATACATTGTTCTTTATTTTCTTTTCAGTCACACATTGTTCAATAAAATAATATTATACACAACTCAAAAATATTTCCTTTATTTTTAATCACACATTCTCCATCAATCTATTATTCCAAAATACATTTTGTTACACCTTGCGAAACTAGTATGCACACGTGGCCCCAATTAGGTTATGTGGGAAGTGGTTCGAGGGTCTCACGTTCCGTACACTGACAGGGACGACCCAGCCACACATGGACAACCCTCTTCAAGAACTTTGAGCAACCCTGTGTAGGAGAGGTTGGCCGACCTCATTGCACGTGAACCCCATGGCAAGAGCCGTCAAGGGTGAGGCAGTGACGAATCTTGAACAGATTTTGTGCCACGCAAATGATAAGACAATTTACTATCACCGCGGCCACAAACCTACTTCGTCAAGTCCAAGCTGCAGGCTAGGCCATGTGATTGCCAAATTAGTGCTAGCATTTAAGGCTTTGATTCATTGATGCCTATGATTAAAAGGTCAATCTTGTGGATGGAGCCACGTGTATCATCATCCAATGGCCTCCATTCACCCTGCCCAAGTATAAAAGCTCACATTTATTGCCAATCAAAAGTAATGCAAGTTTAGACTCTCAAAACTATATTCTTGCCATACATTTAACTCATTCAATCCCAAAGCCGGCCTCTTTTCATTGGAGACTCACGTTTAAAGCTCTCTCACATCCATTATTATTTCTCGAATTGACTTGACTGTCGAGTGCACGCGACCAATTCTACCCCTTCTGAAGAAAGCCATGCATGTCTAACGATTTGTCCAAATGTGCAGAAATCCAACTTGCATGGACTGAGAGGCATTGGAATCTATTCGCCACCTCATTGGTACATTTTTTTGGGTAAACAGATTGGCATCGTCTATGGGAAATTCAATACTATAACCACGAACATCCTTGTGGTAAAGGTAATTGAAAGCAAAACCTAGAAGAAAAGCCTAGTTCTTGAAGAAAGACCATTGCAAAGAGAAAGCACCTAAAATACCTGTTTTTGGCTCCAAGTCAAAACACATTATGAGTTCTAGTCACTACGGGTCACATGATAGAGATAGACAATAGGAGGCTTCTGAAGAAGAGGTCTTCCAAACAAATGTGAACTTACGTCGCCCCCACCACCAATACAAGCGAGGCTATACCACCGTGCGCTTAGCCAGGGAAGTAGGGTAGATGGCTGAAAATATGAGAAACGTGGCCCAGCAGAATGCTACCATACAATAGCTACTCTTGCAAATTCACCAGTAGATAGGATACCAAATGCCTAAGCAGGGAGTGTTTCCCTAAGAAGGCGAGAAAAATGACACGACGACCTACTCCCAAACTCACAGAAAGGAGATCAGTCCAGCGGAGAGGGAGGTGAAAATGGACACCTCCACCAATGATGCTACTAGCCGACCCGGTGGTAACGTGCTGCATGAGGGAAACTTTTCCCCAAAATATGCTCAAGAACGTGAACCCTAAAGATCCACCAGTGTTTTTGATCGAATTGGACCATCAAAACCTAGAAATAGTCCCACCAACCTTTCCTCGTTCAAAGGGAGCCATAACAATATCAAGAATATGAACCTCAAGGGGGCTCATTCACCTAGAAATAAGCGGGATAGAGGAAACGAGGCGAACTTGTGGAATCAAGCGAAAATGTCACGACCCCCTCGATACCAAGCAGAGGAAGATAATTTTGACGGTCAAATCAAATCCTTCGAGTTAGATGATGATGATGATGATGATGAAAGTCTGCCCTTCTCCTAAGAGTTGAGAAGCGCCCCAGTTCCAAGCCAATTCATACAGCCTAAATACCCAAATATGAAGAAAAGATGTTCCAATGGAATAAGGAATGTGAAGAGACTTTCAAGGGGCTGAAGAAGCACTTGGGTCAAGCTCCCCTCTTCTCAAAGCCCAAGAAGGGAGAAGCATTGCTACTGTATTTGGATGTAAGCGCAGAGGCTGTGAGCTCAGTCCTAATAAGGGAAGAAGACGGCATGCAGATGTCTGTCTACTACGTGAGCAAGACCCTTTTTACCAGCTGAGTTATGTTATACTGACATGGAAAGACTTGCTTTGTCCCTTATGGTTGCTTCTATAAATATGAGGCCATACTTCTAGGCCCACAGTATACGCGTATTGACAAGCCTCCCCCTCAAGTAACTGCTCCAAAAACAGGATATCTCAGGAAGGCTAATGAAATGGGCTGTGAAACTAAGTGAATTCAACATTTTATATAGGCCAATAACCTCAATAAAGGGGCAAACGGTGGCAGACTTCATAACAGAATTCATCGAGGTGACATAAATCAATGACATGATAGAACCAGCAGACCCCCTAGCATGGAAATTGTTCATTGATGGATCTTCTAGAGAAATGGGGTCTAGGGTTGGTGTATTGCTAGAAAGCCTAGAGGGCCGCAAACTCAACTGTGCAGTAAGATTTGGATTCAAGACCTAACGCGGAAGAATATGAGGCGTTGATAGCAAGCATCAGATTGGAGAAAGAAATGTGGATCAAGAGCTTAATTGTTTGCAGCGATTCATAGCTACTTGTGAGTCAAGTCAATAACAACTTCACAGCCAAGGATAAACGCATGGCAGGATACCTAAAAAATGTAATGGACCTGCTCTCATACTTTAAGAAATTTGAGCTATACCAAGGGCTGAGAACCTACACGCCGATGCTTTGTCAAAACTGGCCAGCAGCAAAGACTCCGAACTGCTTAAAATTGTACTAGTGGAGTACCTTCCTAAACTTCTACCTGTAAAGGGGAGAAAATAATATGGATTGAAAGGACCGCACCATGGATGCAATCGATTGTTGCCTACCTCATAGATCAAACATTACTAGAAGATAAATAAGAAGCCACAAACTCAGGTGTCGAGCCGCCCAATATATGCTCCAAGATGAAGTGATGTTTAAGAAAGGCTTCTCTTCTCTGCTCATGCGATACACTAGAGGAGAGATGCCAACTATGTTATGTGAGAGATTCATGAAGGATTTTTTGGCAACCACATCGAGGGACCAACACTGGCTCAGAAAGTATTAAGGCAATGATACTATTGGCCAACTCTAAAGAAAGACATAGTGCAGTTTGTAAGAAAGTGTGACAAATGTCAACGTTTCTCCTCCATTCAAAGGTAGCCATCCCAGGAGCTGACTGTGGTATCCAGCCCCTTGCCTTTTACTAAATAGGGAGTCGACTTAATAGGCCCCATGCCAAAAGGGAAAGGAAGTGCTAGTTATGCGATTGTCATCATTGACTACTTTACTAAGTGATTCGAGGTGAACCATTGGCAAACATAACTGAGGCGAGCACGTCCAAGTTTATCTAGAAAAATATCATTTTCTGGTTCGAAATCCCCTACTCTCTCGTAACAGACAATGGGCGACAGTTTGACAACAAGAAGGTTAAAGACTTATGCGATGAACTGGGTACGAAGAAACATTCCCTAGGAAAATTATTAGGATGAGGCAGTTAACGAGACCATCAAGCACCTTTTGAAAAGAAAACTTGATGGGGCGTAAGTTGACAAGCTCTCCCATCTGTTGTGGGTAATTCACACCACAAGTCGAATTGTAAGGGGAGAAACCCTTTCTCTATGGCATATAGGGCTGAGGCTATGAGCCCTGTCGAAGTGAGTCTTCATTCACCTCGTCATCTACACTTCAACAAATATCTAATGATGAAATAAGACGGTGTGAACTTGATTTTCTTGAATAAATGAAAGATAATTCATAAATAAAGCTGGCATCCTACCAGAGGAAAATGGCATGGTACTACAATGCCAAGGTCAAGAATAAGTCATTCAAAATGGGTGATCTTGTTCTCAGTAGGGTTTTTCCCTCTTCAAGAGAGCCTGGCGTTGGCACGTTGGGCCTGAACTGGGAGAGCCCATACCATATATCAGGCAACGTAAGACCATAGACCTTCCTAATTAAAAGCTTGATGGGAAGGTGAAACCCCACACCTGGAATATGGAGCACTTGTGAATGTATTACCAATGAAGCCACGATCATTGCTTGTGTATACTTTTGATTAATGCAAATATCGTTTCAACAACTGTTGTTAATTATGACGAGCTCATAAACTATTATCATTGCTCAAGATCGATTATGGTGAGCCCATATGTTAATTCAATCCAATTAGTGATGACAACCTCAAACATTAGTTAGTATCATTCCAAGGTTAACTATGGCGAGCCCATAAGCTAATTTAATTCAGTTAATTATTACAAGCCCATAAGTTATTTTCAATACTCAAGATCAATTATGGCGAGCACATATGTTAATTTAATTCAAATAGTTACGACGAGCTCATACATTAATTATTAATTTTTCAAGGTTAACTATGGCAAGCCCATAAATTAATTTAATTCAGTTAATTAAATATTATCATTATTCAAGATCGATTATGGAGAGCCCTTATGTTAATTTAATTCAAATAGTTATGATGATCTCATACATTAATTATTAATTGTTCAAGGTTAACTATGACAAGCCCATATTTAATTTAATTCAGTTAATTATGAGGAACTTATAAGTTATTATCATTGCTCAATATTGATTATGGCAAGCCTAGACGTTAATTAATTCAAATAGTTATGACGAGATCATACATTAATTACCATTGTTCAAGGTTACCTACAGCGAGACCTAACGTAATTTAATTCAGTCAATTATGACGAGCTCATAAGTTATTATCATAGCTCAAGATCGATTATGGTGAGCCCATATGTTAATTTAATTCAAATGGTTTAGATGACCTCATGCATTACTTATCATTGTTCAAGGTTAACTATGACGAGTCCATAACTTAATTGTAATTCAGTTAATTATGATGAGCTCATAAGTTATTATCATTTCTCAAGATTGATTATGACGAGCCAATATATTAATTCAGTCCAATTAATAATGACAAGCTCATACATTAGTTAGTATCATTCAAGGTTAACTATGACGACCCCATAAGTTAATCTAATTCAGTTAATTTTGACGAACTTTTAAGTTATTATCATTGCTCAAGATCGATTATGGCGAACCCATATGTTAATTTAATTCAAATAGTTATGACGATCTCATAGATTGATTATCATTGTTCAAGGTTAACTATGACAAGCCCATAACTTAATTTAATTCAGTTAATTATGATGAGATCATATGTTATATCATTGCTCATGATCAATTATGACAAGCACATATGTCAGTCCAGTCCAATTAATGATGACAAGCTCATACATTAGCAAGTCTCATTCAAGGTTAACTATGGCGAGCTCATAAGTTTATTTAGTTCAATTAATTGTAAAGAGCTCATAAATTATTATCATTGCTAAAGATTGATTAGGCAACCCCATATGTTAATTGATTAGGCAACCCCATATGTCATAAATTATTATCATTAATTTTTAATTGTTCAAGGTTAACTATGGCGAGCACATAAGTTAATTTAATTTAGTTAGTTATGACAAGCTCAAAAGTTATAATCATTGCTCAAGATCGATTATGGCGAGCTCATATGTTGATTTAATTCAAATAGTTTTGACGAGCTCATATATTAAATATTATAATTTTAGGTTAACTACGACTAGCCCATATGTTAATTTAATTCAGTTAATTATGACGAGCTCATAAATTATTATCATTGCTCGTGATAGATTATGGCGAGCCCATTTGTTAATTTAATTCAAATAGTTATGACGAGCTCATACATCAATTATTAATTGTTCAAGGTTAAGTGTGATGAGCCCATAAGTTAATTCAATTCAGTTAATTATGACGAGCTCATATATTTTCATTATTCAAGATCGATTATGGCGAGTCCATATGTTAATTTAATTCAAATAGTTATGACGAGCTCATACATTAATTATTAATTGTTTAAGGTTAACTATTGCGAGCCCATAAGTTAATTTAGTTCAGTTAATTAAGACGGGCTCATATATTATCATTATTCAAGATCGATTATGGCGAGCTCATATGTTAATTTAATTTAATTAATTATGATGAATTCATATATTATCATTATTCAAGATCAGCTATGGAAACCCATATGTTAATTCAGTTCCATTAATGATGACAAGTTCAAAGTTAGTTATGACGAGCTCAAGTTTGAAGTTTGATTAGTTCATGCTCATTCAGTTTCAAACACGAACGAATTGAGAAAAAAAGTCTTTTTGTACAATTAAATTTATTACATAGACAGAACTGCTATAAAGTGTTTGCAAATAGAAAGCTAGTCTAAACGGCAGCGTCATCATGCTGAGGCCCCTCCTGGGCATCCACCTCATCTACCGAGTCCTCTACTTCATTAGCAATGGTGGATGGCTCATCCGCCAGAAATTCCTTGTTTAAAGAAGATAACTCTAGCTAGGGATGCAGTGCGACAAGTCTTCCTAAGACCTCATTGTATCCGACATTTCTCCAATACAAATCGAGACCGTCATACTCAACTGCTTCATGAAGTGGGCGACGTACTCGTTCATCGCTGCTTCTCTGCCCCACTCAATTGCTGCTCTAAGTTGATACCTTGCCAGTTAACTCGTCTATGCAAGCCCGTAGTTCCCATTTCTCTTTGTTGGCAGTCTCCAAGGCTGACGAAGCGATCCTTTGTAGGTTGTTGGAGTTTTCCATACACTTCGTCAGAGCATTCACTTCAGCTTTGCAAAGATGGACTTTCTTCTTCAACTCATCATTTTCTTTGGAAAGTGCTTCCATCTTAGACTTCGCCTCAACTTGCTTTAACTTGGAAGCTTTAACGACTTCATTGGCAGAGGACGCCTCAGCCTTAGCTTTATTTAGGGTATCCTCACATCTTTGGCCCTCTGAAGTTGTTCTTTATTAAGGTTCTAGAGTCACCTTATATCCATTCGTTCATTTAAAAAAAAAGCCTTGAGAACGAACCTACATGGCGAGCCCAACCACCACCATATCGACCGTATCACAGGTCTCAGCGTATAAGGAGTACTTATCAGTCCAGTATTAATGACTTCATTGGCAGATGATGCCTCAGCCTTAGCTTTATTCAGGGTAGCCTCAACATCTTTGGCCTTCTGAAGGTAGGCTTTATTAAGGCTCTAGAGTCACCTTACATCCATTCGTGCGTTTAAAAAAAAGCCATGAGAACGAGCCTACAGGGTAAGCCCAACCTCCACCATATCGACCGTATCACATGTCTTAGCATATAAGGAATACTTATCAGTACTTGTGTTTAATTCTCATAGCCTCATAATCTTCAGCCGGCAGCATCTCCATTATTGCGGAGGTGATCTCATCAGACCTCTCACCCAGAAAATTTTGGACCTTTCATTCAGAGGGGGTAATCCCCATCTCCATACCCCGTTTTTTCCTCACTAAACTCTTCCCCTCCTCAGCCAGTTCCTCCGCCTCCAATATATTCATGGAGAAAATTGGTTTATCTTGAATGGTTCGTCGAAGTGACTTTCCAATAGTTTTCTGACGCTTGGGAAAACGATCAGGCCCTGTGTTCTTTGACAGAACTAACTTCCTCTTAGGGGACCTATCCTTGGAAGTCTCTACTTCCTTCATCTTTTCCTTTTTTCCCTTCTTCTCCGAAGGAGGCGGTGGGTTCATCTTTGAGAGGCGAGCCAGTTCATCTCGTTGGTTCTTATAAGATAAGAAACCAGAGCTCAGGTGCTTTTTATTCTTTGCCTCCCCCAGGTGCCTCATGTAGAACATGTCTGGTTTGACATATTCCTTCTTGTCGTGTTTCCCTACAAATGAAGAGATGAACTATTAGAAAAGCCATGAAAATGAGTAATTATCAAACAAAGAAGTGAACAATTAGCTATTCTACCTTTGGTAGCCATTAGCTCGTGGGTCACGAAGAGATTTTGCTTCCCAAGTACGTTCTTGAAGTACCTCTTCTCCGAGGGCAGCTTGTATATTGCGTTGAAGATGGCCCACTCGGATGGCTCGAGTTCAAACTGGTCAATTGCAGCTACACAAAGTGGGGATCAAAAACTAGAAATAAAAAAATAAGAATGAAAAAGCAAAAATCACTTCAGCTAAAGCTAAACTCACTATACTCATGATACTCGACACAGTTATCTCCAGGATCGTATCTCCCTCTATGGTCTGCCAGCGACCCCTAACCCAGAACCGAGACGATTTTCATTTCTTGATGGAGGTTGGAGTCCTCTAGAAGAAGGGAGAGTGTAGGCCCCAATGGTTCATGCAATACCAACTCTTGCAGTCACTTTGTCTACTTGAGGCTTGGGGTTGGAAAAGGGTTTGAAAAATATGATAAGGCATATCTTTGCTAAGAGTAACCTCTTTCCAAAGAAGTACCACCCCTGTTAATTGGCTCCATGCATTGGCCACTAGTTGGGTGGGGGCTAAGTGGTAATGCATAAGGATGTATCTAGAAATGGTGTAAAGCCAGCTTCATCCTCCCCCTCAGTATCGCCTCGCTAACGGCCACACACCTCTCTCTGGGAAGCACACCTTCTCTTAAAGGGACGAAACAAGCATTTCAATTTTATTTGGGAACTTATACCTCTCCCTAAAGGTCTCTAGCTCTCTCTCCTTTATATCGAACACCCACGGGAAAGCCCCCCATCTAACACTGTAGTCTATGGGGCCCTTCTGCATCATCCAAGTACTATGAGGGCCTCTCGTGCCTCCATAATCCTCTCAATGGGGTTTATGATAAGCACGCCCGTTTTGGCACAAATTAGTGCCATATCCACCCCAGAAGAGCCCCCAGGTACACGTTTTTCGAAGAAGAAGCCATTTAACTGTAACAAGATGAAAGATTGGAAAATACGGATAATTACACAAGTTTTGGATGCTAGGAGAAAGAGAAAATGGAGTTGTTTGCTAGTAAAAGGACGAAGAAATGCTGAAAGATTTTAGGGATTTTCAACAATTGGAGATTCTGATTTCACGAAGTGAAGAAAAAGGAAGAAAGTAGGGTTTTGGCCTTTTATATAGGAAGGATGAATGAACCTCAAAACCAAATGATGCTTGCTCAAAGTTCAAATCAAAGGCTCAGATGAAGCTGTAGATTGCACGGTCCATAGAGTCATGTGAGCCTCGCTAATTATGAGACACCATCATCATTATACATTAAATACGCAAGTAGTACAAACCTTGGAAACCAACCACAACTATTTTTTATTAGGAACCAACATGTCTTTCGAATCATTAGAGCACCTCGACTAAGGTTCTTCAATTTCATCAAAGGGGCTCGATATCTTGTGCCTAAAGCCTCGCCTTGAACTGTACAGTCTCATCGCAGGCTTCAGTTTCATCAAAGGGGCTCGACATCTTGCTCCTAAGGACTCTCCTCAAACCGCTCAGCCTCATCTAGGCTTCAATTTCTTCAACAGGGCTCGACAACTTACAACTAAGGCCTTGCCTCGAATCGCTCAGCCTCATCACACGCTTCAGTTTCATCAAAGGGGCTCGACATTTTTCTCCTAAGGCCTCGGCTTGAACTGTACAGCCTTATCACAAGCTTCAATTTCATCAAAGGGGCTTGACTTCTTGCTCGTAAGGCCTCGCATCGAACCGCTCAACCTTATCCCAAGCTTCAGTTTCATCAAAGGGGCTTGAAATCTTGCTCCTAGGCCTCACTTTGAACTGTGCAACCTCATCACAGGCTTTAGTTTCATTAGAGAGGCTCGAAACTTTGCTCCAAGGGCCTCGCTTCATATTGTCCAATTTTATCATAGATTTCAGCCCCATTAGAGAGGCCCCTCATTGCCGCTTCCACTTGAAAGTCTATGCATTTTATGAATAATCATGCCAGGACTTTGGGGACTGTTGTTACACCTTGCGAAATTAGGACGCACATGTGGCCCCAATTAGGTTATGTGGCAAGCGATTTAGGGACCCTACGTTGCATACACTATAGGGATGACCCAGTCCCATAGGATGACCCTCTTTAAAAAGTTTGAGTGACCCTGTGTAGAAGAGATTGGCCGACCCCATTGCATGCAAACCCCATGGCAAGAGTCAGTCCAGGGCGAGGCAGTGATGAATCTTAAACAGATCTTATGCTACGCAAATGACAAGACAACTCACTATCACTACTGCCGCCGCAAACTTGGTCAAGTCTAAGCCGCAGGCTAGGCCGTGTGATTACCAAAGTAGTACTAGTATTTAAAACTGTGATTGATTGACTCCTATGATTGGAAAGGTCAATCCTGTGGATGGAGCCATGTGCATCATTATCCAATGGCCTCCATTCACCCTGCCCAAGTATAAAAGCTCACACTTAGTGTCATTCAAAGGTAATGCAAGTTTAGACTTTCAAGGTTATATTCTTGCCATACATTTAACTCATTCACTCTCAAAGCCGACTCCCTTTTTCATTGGAGGCTCACGTTTAAAACTCTTCCACACCCATAATTATTTCTCAAATTGACTTGACCGTCGAGTGCACACGGCCAACTCCACCCCTTCCGAAGAAAGCCACGTGTGCCTAACGGTTTGTTCAAGTATGCAGGAATCCAAATTGCGTCGACGTAAGAGGCCTTGAAATCTGTTGGTCACCTCATTGGTACATTTTTTAGGTCAACACTTTCTATACCAAAAAATGGGGGCTCAAATAGTGTGTTTGTGAATAATTTTCTTAAATTATTAACCTCGCTTGAGTAATATTTTCTGACTAGTCACGACTTGAGATAACGTGATAAATTAATAATTCTATAAGTTTAATAGATTATACATCATAAAACTCATATAGATCTCACATAATGTATATAAATTAAAAATTTTATGCTATATAGTGCTTATTATTCAACTATGAGGCATTCTTAAAATAGGACTCGATTATTATTTGTTTATGCTTGAAATTGATATCAACTTGAATGTCATTTCTAACTTCTCTTAACATGGAAATTAATTCTGGTGTGGCTTTCTCATACTACAACAAAAAAATTATTCAATGTAAGCATCGTTTTGATTGCTACTTGGATTATTTTTGTTGTACTCTCACAATACTTTATGCATTTCATTTGTACCATCTCAATTCACTTAATATGATACTATCTACTTTGGACAAAGCCTATACGATTTCATTATTGGGCCTTCATCCAAAATGGCTCATACCAATTGGGAATGGTCATTTCACTTATAAATTAGTCTCATTTGTAATTTTTTTGCACGAGAACGAGTACATAAAACAGTAAAACAAATAACATACTCGATGTTTTTCCCCCAAGGATATTGCCCTCAATTTATAAAAATATAACAAACAATACATAAAATTACGCTCAAAGATGGGAACTAAGTACTCCTCTGGTATAACTTTGCAAGTGGTAGATGGACTGACTTAAACGTGTTAGGTTACTTTCTAAGTCTTTTTTCTTGTCTAGTGTGTTCAGGTGTCATGTTCTTGCAAAATAATTAGAAATCAATAATAATATGGAATAAATTTTAATAAGTTCAAACATACCCTAAAGGAAACTATGGGGGATGAAGAAACCATATACTACTAAAAGGAATAAAAATTACTAATCCCAAATTTGTTTATAGTCATTAGCTTAGTTTTGATGTTTTGGCTATTCATGGTGACTTGAAAAAGGAATTTTCAACCTTACATCGGCTACACTGACAATTGTTCTTTAATTTATTTTTAATCCACCAGATTATAAAGTTTCCATTATTATCTCTTCCAACGAACCCCAACGCCCTTTTATTCTTGTGACTGACCCAATCCTCATTTTCTTTATGGTCAACCTCTTTACATTCCTCAATGTAAGGTGGTTTCCTGAGTAGACTATTCATGGTAAAGATTCGTTATTTTTGTTCTACCCTCAAGATTATCTCACTCTTTTAAAAATCTAGTAATGTTCATCTAGTTGTTAAGAATGATATTTCTAGAATTAATGACATGTGTTGAGCATTATATAAAGGATGATTAAATCAGCTGGAAAGAAGAGATCTCCAACTTTGATGAGCATATCCTTTACTAGTCCATAACTATGATTGAGTGTTCTATTAGCCAGTTGTAGAATTATTAAAGTTGTTGGAAGATCCCTTAATCCTAATTTTCTATAGATATACAGTAGCATCAAATTAAATATTTGCTCCATAATCAATTAAAGTGTTTAAACTATACAAATTTCATATAGAAATAGCTAAAATGAAACTCTCTTGATCATTCAATTTATGAGGAAGCTTATACTCTAGAATCGTACTACATTCTTAAGTTAATACGACTATTTCATATAATGGTGGCTTTCTCTTTTTGATTAGTATCTCTTTCAAAAAATTAGTATAATCTGGAATCTATAGAATGACGTCAATGAAAGGAATGTTGATGTGAAGTTATATGATGGTATTCAAGAACTTCTTCAACTACTTTTCTAGGTTTTTGTTCTGCAACCTTTAAGAAAATAGGATTGAAGATGTATGTTTATTGATATGAATGGTTGTCTAACTTGTGGAGTATATGATTGTTTTCCTTGATTAACCTTTGTCGATTCTGTAGATTGGCTCACTTGTTCCTCATCTGTAGGAGATACCTAATTCTCCTTGGTCCATTTTTTTTTCTCCAAGGTGATTTCTGGAAATTGAACTTCACTCCTTATAGTGACGACCTGAACATGTTCATCTTTTGGCTACTTTCGAAACCTTGAAGAGAATGGAATAGGCATCACATATGCTTGAACGGGGACGCAAACTTAATTGATAGTGTCTCAATAACTACATCTACATTGTGAATACTCGTTATTTTTCACAGGTTTCCCTTCCAGTTGGCCACATAAATTGATTTTCTACAATTCTCTCGAAAAGATCTAAACCATTGTTTAAGTGCATATCCATTATTGATCATCTGCTGAAGCATCAACTATGTTATGGTATTCAGGTCACATGTTTGAATAGAATATGTGGATATGAGCATTTTTAAGAATGTTCAAATCGGGGAACTTTCGAAGTAATCTTTGAATATTTCTCATGCTTCTGGATAGCTCTCGAGATCTTTCTACTTGAAAGTGTGTAGCTCAATTTTTATCTAATGAACTCGAGATAGAGGAAAGAATTTCATTGTAAACTTCTGTATCATGTCATTCTAAGAAACAATGCTCCCAACAGACAGTGAGAGTAACCATTCTTTTGTGGTATCCTTCAAAGTATGAAGGAATAGACGCATTCAAAAATCATCAGCGACATGCCTTCATAATTAATCACATCACAAAGCATCAGGAGAGCTTGAATATGCTTGTGAAGATTTTTCAATTAGTTTTCCAGAGAACCTAGTGTCCTAATGATTATTAAACAAATTGATGACATCGAATTTACTGTGGAAGTTGGTCATCCCAAAAGGTAGATAAATGATAGCTACTTGCATAGGAGTAGGCATGAGATTTAACATAATCCCTAAGAGCTTCTCCATTGTTGGCACTACTCTAGCGGATCACGTGGTAACTGAATTTGATTTTGATTTTCTATCATTTTTCTTCTCTCTGTTTTCTTCTTCATTGTCTGAAGGGTTTTTCAATCTCAGAATCTAATTGTGAGAGTTTGATTTCTTTAAAATCTTGCATAAACTGTCAAAAGAATAAACAAGAGAGATTAGGTGTATAATTAATAGCCTAAAATAAAATAAATTTCGAATCATATATAAACTAGTAAATTCAAATACTTTATTCACCTACAACGACACTAGAAACTTGTTCTTACGAATCCGCAAGCGTACATGAACTTTGACAAATAATCGATTTAGTGAGTTGAAAGTATCATCCCATAGAGAATAATTTCAATTTATGTTTACTAGCCTTGTATGGAATTCGAAGTATGGAAACATAAGAGATTATATTTGTGATTAGTCTAAATTATGCTAAGAAATATGTAAAAAAAAGTGTGTTTATATCAAATTATGAATGATTGTATTGAATTTTGACTTCGCCTATTGCTATCTATTTCAAGTCTTAATTATGTAATTTTGTCTCATTCATGCATTCTTGATAAGCGATAAAGCTAATGTATTTAACTTTCTTTTTTAAAATAAATTAAATATATTCTAATCACGGCCCTAGTCTATTCCTTGTAGGGATTTGAACTATTAGAACGCATTAAATTTTAGATTATTTATATAATTGCACACACAATATTGTTATTCATACCATCTATTGTCAGTGTGTTAACCTTGTTGCATCTAAAACTTATTGTGAGTTTCTCAACACTACAAAAAGAAATTAATTATCTAATTGGTGATTAGACAATTAAATAATACTATGGAAATGCAATATTAATAAAAAATGCAAGAAATACTAAACTACTAGTCTTTAATTAAAATAAATATTATTGTTCATCTTCATCCAATATAAAAAGGATCTAGCCTAGCATGATTTTATATAAATTACAAAAATAATAATAGAAAAATAGCACCCGGAACACGAAATAATGAAATGATGCAAAATACATTGATATTCAATTCAAATGTTGAAATCTTCAATTTCTTGATGCAACTGGCTTTCAATTCTTAGGTTTGATACTATATTTGAAAATATAGCAATTGACCTCTAGTTCCTCATGAACTGGATGTTATAATTGTGTATTAAGTGGCTAGAGAGAGATTAAAACAATGATAGCCCTTGTTCGGTATTTATAAGAGTAAAAAATTGAATCAAAATTGCATACCAATTTAAAACCAAAAAGATTCTCATTTAAAAATGAAATTGCGCAACATCCCCTTTTTTTTCACGAGAAGCGCTCGTGCCATCACCGTAGCCACATGCAAGCCGCTTGACTGTTCAAATCTCTGTTAATTCTTTCACAAGCTGATGCGGGGCACCGACTTTCTACTCGATCGTACATGGTAATAAACTTTCAATTGTGTGCGTTTTGGTCCCAGCTTTCTTCTAATGTGCATTTTGAGTCATTTTTGGTATAATTGTGATCCTTCAACTTTCAATTGAATCCAATTGCTCCCAACCCTTCTCCAATTGTTGATCTTAAGTGGGATTCAACTATTTACAGTGTGTAATTTAGTCTCGATGCTTTTTATTTCTTCATTTTTCACCCGTTTTCTTTCCTTTTGTCCAATTTAACAAATTTGCATCGATTTTTACCTGACAAATGAAACATAATCATAACTAAGTCATAAATTATCAAAATTAATAACAATTAGTTTCATTTAACAACCCAGATAAGTGTACAAAATGTACTTATTAGGTTTCGGAAAATGCTGTCTAGTTTTTCATGTAACTCCATAACAATTCAAGCCTAGCTAGTTAGTACTACGTCTACTACGCCTCATACGTGACCAAATATGTTGCATGAACGATGCATCAATATCATTGGTAATAATATGCGTATATCTACGGACAGGACACATGACTGCAAGCTAAACAAAATTCAAGCAAGCACATTAGCTCCATTTGCACCGCAATGCTATCCTACGCTATTGTATTGTGTTGCCTCTCAAATTCAACTGTCTGAGGCAATGACGTCAAATCCTATCATGTTGCCTATCGTCTCTTTTGAGGCGTTAGGAAACCATGCAATGCCTCCATGTGTTCTCTTTTGAGACATCACAACTCTTATCTCCATATTTCATCATCACTCCAAGACAAATTTAGGAGCTAACCATCGACCACACTGAGTTGGCCTTTTAGATTTTATGCGGTTGATGTTAGACCCCTAAAGCATAAGTTTAATCTCTAACATTAGATTGCAATCAAATCTTGATAATTTGCCTATGACAGGGAGTGGGAGGTCACAGGCTTATGATGAATACTATGTAAAATCTTTGAGCTTGATGTATGAGCAGCTGGGATGAAACCATGTATTAAGCATCCAATGATACTTTTCTATATTTCTTTTATTTATAAATAACTTGTTATCAGTTAAAGGAAATTGAAATTTGATAATCTCATTCTCGAATATAAACCTAACTCCCGTATTCTTATTTTTCTCCTGTCCCCTACACTCTAATTATTGTCTGTATTTTGACTTAGAGCCACGATAGGTTATATATACGTTGAGAAATGAGCAGGGATATGTTGATGCTTGGGTCCGGTTGACTCGAATGTGAGCACGTTACATTTAGATCACACTTTACTAGATGATTTTAGTATTTCTCAATATATGAACCTATTTAGACATGTCTATCATCTATGTATGTAGGCACGTGTCCAGTAGATTGGTTTCACAACAGATCGAAGATATGTAATTAGTTCTATGAAATATATGGATAAGTGGACAGTAGTTTTGATGTGTGGCTAAAATTAAAATTAGACTTTGATTGAAAAATTTATAATTTTCCCAAACATAGTCAAATGAACTTCTGTATTTAGTTTAGAAGTTTTTTTGGCCATAAATTATTTTTTTCCCCCTGTTTTATTAATCTATTTGTTGTTGTTAGTTGTTTTAAATTTTTTTTTTCTAAATTATTATCTTTTTGGGACTCATTTACGCTTTTCAAAAAATAGCAAAAACATGGATTTTCCATCGTATTTTTCACAACAAGAGGTTTTCCCCTGGTTTCACTACCATGGGTGGGCAGTAGCAAAAATCAAGGTAAAACCATTTGATATTTTTGCACGATAAGGGAGGTTAACCTTTGGTTTTCACCACCACCTTTTGGGTTATATATATTTTATTATTATTATTATTATTACCTTTTGGGTTATATATATTTTATTATTATTATTATTATTATTATTATTTGCATAAATAATTATTGATAAAATAAAGATGACAAGGGGGAGTATAAAGTTACATATTTGATACGTTAAAGTGAAACTATTATTACAAGGTATGGTGAAAGATAACAAGTGCCTGTACTAGAAAATTGGTCTTTTTGAAGAAATGGATGAAGCTAATAGAAAGTATTACATCGTTGAATATCCTAATCAAAATGCATAAATTCGTTTAGTAAGGGGAGACTGGTCATGATTTTTGAAAAAATGGATGAAGCTAATAGAAAGTATTCCATCGTTGAATATCCTAATCAAAATGCATAAATTCGTTTAGTAAGGGGAGACTGGTCATGATTTGACAATATAGAGATACACTTGTAAGTTTATTATTTTACGATTAATAGCAGAAAATCTTCTAAAAACGTTTCTAATTGCAATATACACTGTACCTACTGTAAATCGTAGAAAACCTCCATATTTAAAACATTTTGTGCGAAATACTCCCTACCGTCCAATTCCGTTAATTATACCTTTAAAAATAGTAAAAATTAAAAATAAATAATTACAATTGTGATCCTAGACTTTTTTATTTTTTTTACAAATTATACCAAAATTTTTTATTTGTACCACCCATATTCTCAAACATTTAAAACTTATCTTCCATCCCACTCTCCCCCACTCTCTCCCACCACATCCCACCCCAAACTAAACAAAAACCTATAAAATTCTTTCCTAATGTCTACTCCTCTCTCAATGGATCAATTGGATCATGACCCAGTGTTGTATGTGACTAAATTAAATTGACAATGGTTGAATTGGTGGATTGGAACACAATAAATTGGATAATTGAAATGGGGGAGATGTTGTTCATTCGCGCAAGAGGGGGGGGGGGGGTTGTAAACTTTGAATCTAAAATTGTGACGATTTCTGGAGCAATTGATGAAATTTGAATGTTACCCATGGTTGAAGAGTTCTGATTAAGACTCGACTGATGCCAATTTGTTGATTCAATGTCGCGTGAAACACGAATTGAAGCAGGCAAATTCGAGTTTGCGACTGCTGTATCTATTTGATCATCATTAGAATGAAATGGTGCATTATTAGTTGATGTTAGGTCATAATCCTGATCGTCTAGATGAGAGCTATCAATAGGTGGTGGTGCGCGACTGTGGACATCGCCAGAGATGGGTTTTCGGGCAGAAGAGGGGTGCGTGACATTTGGTTTTTGGGCTGCGATTTCTACTAATTCTTGTTGTTTCATGGCTGACGGTTGGTTCGAGGCTGTAGAGGAGAGTGAGACAAGGCTGTTGATGATGGGATCCAGTAGTCTTGGTGGCCAAAAAGTGGTAAGACAAGGTTGTAGAGAAGAGGGAGACGATGCTGTTGGTGGTGGGATCCAGTGGCCTAAAGTTTCATTTCTTCTTCTCATTTCAAATAAAGTTTCAAATATTTGGGATTGTGGGTGGTACATAAAACAATTTGTATACAATTTGTAAAAGAATAAAAAGTTTAGATACTAAAAACGCAATTATTACTTTAACATTTTAATATTTTTATTGTTTTTAACGGACGGTAAGGGGTATTTTGCATATTTCAAATATGGGATTTTCTGCGATTTTCAATAGGTAGGGGGTATATCGCAATTGAAAATGTTTTTAGGGGGTTTTCTTCTATTAATCCATTATTTTATCATATTTTTTCTTAATTTTGGAAGAAAATATTTTTTTAATTTAGCACAATTTTCAATAAAGCTTTCAGTATAATTTAATATACCAAGGAAACTTTATAGCTATTTTTTATCTTTGATTTCTTCATAAAATTCTTGAAATTTTTCAT
>CAIGRP010112238.1:0-10061 GCA_903798385.1 Fraxinus cuspidata
TTATAAAGAGGAATAGTAGTGGGTCTCTCACAGAATGTGTAAATAATAATTAGTAGTTATGAATTTGTGATTGAAAATAATGTTTGACTTCGAATTGTGTATCCAAACGGAGGCTAATATATTGAAAACGGTAGCAACATTGTCACACAGCCCACCCCAACCACCAACTAAAAAAGCCCTCCAAATGAAATGAAAAAATAAGGGAAATTTCAACAGCATATGAAAGAGATGGAAAATGAAAGCTGAAAACTCTTGCCTCAGTTGAGTCATGTTGGGGGCTTGCATCAGGAATTTCTTCATCTTCCTCTGGATCTTCCTCCGGGTCTTCCTCATTAGGTTCATCCTGAGGCTCATCATCTTCGCGCTGTTTTGCGGGAGTAACCTCTTCCTTGATGATATTATTGCTGTCATTCGTTTGAGCATTGTCACATGCTTCAATTTTGTTTGACTCAATTTTCTCATTAGAATCATCTGCTTTTATGTGCTTCTTCGATATTTTTTCTCCGTTTTCCTTCTTGGAAGTTTCTTCCCTTGGCCTCTTCCGTTGATTTCTCTTCCTTACAAATTTGATTCGCAACTCCTACAACCAAGAGAGAGTGATTGAACAAAAATAACAACTACTTAAAATGAAATCTCTCCTAATGACCAATCATGGACAATACAAGTGCTAAGATCAAAGCTTCAAGATAACCTGAAGGAAAGTCAAGAGACGACAACCCATTTTGTATTGAAGCATCTCATAGAGGGATTCTGCAAACAATGATAACTGCAAGAACAGAAGTTGAAGAAAGTAGGAGCATGTCAACTGCGTGCAATGTCCAACAAAGGATGCAAATTTATGAATAATCTCAGATACCTCAAATGTTGATTCTTCAATATCCTGGTCAGTATAATCCAGGAGAGAATCCAGTGAGAGCGAGAGTGAATGCATCTGCGAGTCAAAAAAAAATTAATTAGATTCAGCATGTGACATCCCACACAAGAAAAGGCACATATAGATGACCATGACATGTTCTGCACTAAACATACTTTCGAATCCTTGCTCCCTTTTGTTCGAAGAAACAATCCAGGATGTCGGGGAGGTTCTTCAACCTTTTTCTTTTCTTTCAACTCTTTATGCGCTTTGCTTGCAGGCTCATCTTTTCCAGCATGGTATTTTTTTACTTTCTCATCTTTCAGCTCTTCCCTTCCTTCTGAATTCATGCAATTATCATTTTGAGAATCTTTTTGCTTGTTATTATCAGCCTTCTCAGATCCAGAAATTTTTTTCTTGTCCACATTATTTCCGCCCTCCTTATCAGCAACTGTTTCATTTTGTTCCTCCTTAATAAGTGCATCAGTTTCAGGCTGAACAGCCTTTATTTCTCCCTTTAGGTCATCTACGGAAACCTTAATACTCTTGGTGTCTGCAGAAACTGCCTTCCTTTTCAGGACCCTTTTAATAACTTTCTTCTTTACTGTTGTTTTAGTGCTACCATCTTGGACCACGGCATCAGTGGTTCCAACCGATTTGACCATTGCTTTATCATCTACAGACTCAGGATTATTCAGAGTTTTCGCATCAGGGGTTGAGCACTCAACTTTTTCCTCAACAGATTTAACTGGCTTTTTTACTGTTTTCTTCCTTGTAAAAGTTTTAATAGCTGGAGGATTAGATGATAGGCTGTCCTGTTGGTCAGGAACTTTTGAGATAATATTCTTCTCACCAATACCTTCTTCACAAAGCTTATCATTTGGTTTAGTAGCATTTTCTGCAGAACCTTTATCATTAACAACTTTCTTTTTGACAACCCTCTTTATGGTTTTCTTTTTTCCCAGTTTTGTGGTACTAGCTGCCTGAACACTGGCATTTTCCCCCATAACCTTCTCCCCGACATCCTTGTCTTCCTCGGCTGGTTTGACTGCATGTTTATTTTCAGATGCTTTATCTTTCTCATTCCCCTCTTTGTCAGAAGCAGAATTCCCTTTGCCTTTGAGTTTATCGGCATCTTTTTCCTTTTTATTAAACTCAACAGACTGTCCAAAAGATGAAATTTCTTTCTTTTTCTGTGATCCATTTTTTGTCTTCGCATCTTTGACATCCTCAAGTTTCTTCTTGTCTAAATCTGAAATGAATTATTTGGTAAGAAAAGATAACCAGACAAAGAAATCCGAGTAGACGTTTGGGTTCTTACCTTTCAAGCTTTCCTGCTTGTCTCCCGGTATCTAATTTGACATGTACATAAATGGATCAGTGACAGACAAATTAACTATAGATACATATTAAATCTTTAAAATGGAAGCAAATGCCAAAATAAAACAAGCAGATGGTACTGGTCCTTTGCATTAGGAAAAAAGGAATCTACTAGAGGCCAAATTAAGTCCCATGGTTGAAAATAAAACAACCATGTCAACCCAATTGACTGCATAAAAAGAACATCTTAAGTACTAAAAGTTGTTGCTTCTAGAAATACATATCGGAAAAGTCATTCACAAAATATGATAAAATTTCAATTATTAACGATATTTTCTTTTCTTTTTTCTTTTCGTTTTTTTTTTTTGCAGGAAGAAATCATCTTTGATGCACCAACACGGACACGTGTCCGACACGATATGTAGGATACGTCGACACATGATTTTTCAAAAAAGTACCAATATGATACGTCGTCGACACGTTTATTAAATTCTTTAAAATTCATCATTTATATAGTATAAGTTTAGTTTTATGTTGTTTATTAATTTTTTTGTTGAAATCTTTTAAATATAAATACCTATTTGTTATTAACTAATAAATTTGAGTTAAAAATATATAATACTTTTAATTAAAAAAATATATATTTATGGTAGAGCGTCCGAAGAGTGTCGGTATCACCCGTGTCCGATACGAGCATACAGAAAGTAACAGTCTCACGTAAAATATGTAATCACTAACAAGGAGATAACTCTTCTGAAAAAATCTTGAACACTTGAGTTCAACATCATCCGTCCATATTGGATATTGACTACTTGAGAATAAATTATGCCACACTACCAACCCTCATCCCAACCCTTCAGGTAGTAAATTTTGATATTCTTGTACTCGCTGAATTGAGTGCTAGCAAGAGGGTTATTTTTTTCTCATTGCAATTAGGTTTGATTAACCAAATGCAAAATAACCCAAGAAAAAAAAAACAACTGCTAGACCTTGAAATCCAGCAGTCTACACATCAAAAGATTCTTGGGCGCCTAAAATGTTAATGATCTTTGCACATTCATATTAAAACTCAGATAATAAAAGGAACGTAAAGAACCTCATTCTTTAGAGCACGCTGCTGCTCCTGCTCCCTCTCAGATACAGCCTTTTTGTAAGTAAGCCATTGGTCTTTCCATGAATTCAGGGAAGGCAGACACTCGGACAGATCCGGAACATATAGTACGGTAACTTCTTTATGACTGAAGAGCCCATCCTTTCCAACTCTCAGGTAGTGAATCTGCAAGGCCAAGACAGTTCATCTCATAATCATGATAATGTCAAAAACAGAGGCATCTAAAGTTTTGGAAGTAGAAAAGAATGTAAGAAGGCATTAAGAAGGTGCATCGTTATTCAAATGCAAAACTCTCATAGTTCAATAAAGAAGTACATTTAATTTTAAAAAAAAAAATTTAACTAAAGGATTAAATATCCAAGAGGTGACCTTTAACATGCTGAGGCTGCTCAGCACTTCAAAAACCTTCCCTTTCGTTTCTATACCAAGCAATAATCACGTTAGTATTTTCCCCATTTTTCTCTTCTTCTACCAAATGTTAGTATTTATTATTTTTCTCTTTCTTTCTACCAGAAATGGCAGTATACTCTGGTTGAGAATGTAACCTCCTCCTTACATAGAGACAAACATGGAAGAGTTCTTTCACCACAATACTGAAAATAAGCAACGCATCTGGAGACAAAAATCTATTATACCTCCTCAAGAATTTCAGTTGATAAGCAGTTCATCAACATGCTTCCTTTTCAGGCCCATTTTATGCGTAATCTTCTGAACATCATTACCATTTCATAATAAACCGGTTCATATAAACTTTTCCCAGGGAAAAAAGAATCCCAGTCATATTAACTCTGATTTTCCCCACAGCCTTCCGAGTCAACTTCCTCATCGATCAAAGCAAATTATAGGAATTAACAAAAGAAAGACATCCAACAACTCCTGGATTAAAATGAACTTGATAAAAATAGAAGCCACTACAATTGCCTTATAGCATCTAACCAAGATTTCAGTTGAGGTTTTCTGGAAAAGAATGTCAAAATAGATAATGGGAGACATATACTACGAACTCCTAATAGCACAAATCCCACTAGAAGCTGTCATGTTATACTCTGAGTGAGTGACGAAATCTGAGAGGACAAGGAGAAACCTGACAAGATCAGGAAGCCGGGAACAAGAACACTACGTCCACTAAAATTATACCTTGTTTTGAAGGGAAAAGAAAAATAAAGACCAGGAAAAACATACAGGGATGGCAAAGAAATAAGTAAACTTAGTCGACCTAAGACCATAAATTAGTTAGGTCAAAGAGAGATTTGTTTTCGAGGCACCGAGATACACACGTGTTAGACATGCCAAAGCGTGATTTTTCAGTAAAGCACCGACACGATACATTGCCGACAATGTTGATAAAAATAATATATTTTTTCAAATTTTTAGGTCAATTTTATAATGTAAAGCTAATACTATTTTGAATACTTGGTTTTTACTTTTTTATTGGTTAAAAAGTCAAGTTATTTTTAAAATAAGAAAGGTTGACTATTTTTGGCTCAGTCGACCGTTTCATTTAATAAAGGTGGACTTGTCTTTCATAATAAAAAAGTAAAAATCATGTAAAAAAAGCATTTTTTTTAATGGTCTAAAAAGAAACACGTTCATCTCTTTTCAAATACAAAAAAGTCTGTCACTAGGCTTTGCTTTTAAGTCCACCGTTTTGAGGAGAGAAGACACATGCCCAATGAGAAACCATCGCCGTTAGTAGAAGAAAAGTCCCAGAAGATAGAGATGAAGAAGATGATCATCATTCACGACGCCAACATGTCAGCAATCTTACCACAGCATGTTGGGGGCATGTCTGCAATGTCTGGCAGTAGAAAAACAAAAAAGAAAAGGAGGACATGCCACGTGACGCTTCTGATACGCGTCACGTCGATCCCTTGACACCATCAGACGCGCAACACGCTGATGCTGGATGCGTATTGCATCTGAGCAGGCAAAAAAACACAAGTCTCTTCGTATCCTTCCACCACAACTAACAATGCTAATAAGAACTTAACCAACATGATAGTGGATGTGAAAGTGCCTATAGAAGCCCAATATAGAGTTAAAAACAATATCTGAAAAGTCAAAGGACTTAATTTTCTGATCTTAATACAACATACTATCCAATTCATGTGCTATCAAAATCAAGTAGAGCGGACAAGTAGATTGCAGCCTCATGCAAAGGGGACTGACAAATAGAATCTTCCTAGTTTAGGAGCCAAGTAGATTGATATTTTGTACAGTAAATGCATTATGTTATCTTTGTTACGTATTTAATTTTGTAAGTGTGTTTAATCCCTCATTTGTACTTGCTTGGAGGCAAAGTGGCATGTCACCCTCAATGCAATAGTAATTACAAAATATACTTGGGTATGGGATAACCATACCCCTCACTCACTAGTAGGTGTGATGGCCTAAAAACCCTCGATTATGTTTGAGATGGGCTAGACAAAACTCTTGAATCGAACCAAATCAGACTCGAATCGAACCTTCAAGTTAAATACTCAAACGGGTATCAGAATCGAGAACCGAGGGGTTCGGTTAAGTTCGATTCTCGGTTATAGATCAAAAACCGAATCTTCCTAAATTTTTTTTAAAATTTTTAATATTAAATAAACCAAATTATTTTAATTTTTTCTAAATAAATTTGTCAATTAATTAATTGAGCCCAAAAATATCATTTTCATGTTTCATTTGCCAACTCATTAATTGAGCCCAAAATATCATTTTCGTGTTTTCAGCCCAAGCCCAACTTTCTAATTCAAATTTAAACGAATCAAAATTGAGTTACCTAAATTTTTCTCAATTATTCTGCTGTTTCTCAAATAGTCGAAGCTAAGAAGTTGCACTTCTCTTCATCTTACCCTTTTTCCATCCTATTCATTGGATTTCCTCCACTTTGATCAAGATAAATTTCATTTCATTCCTTTCTAATAATTTCTCACACTTCAATGTATAAACATTATAATTTATAACTAGTGTTCACGATGTTTATTGTTATTTGTATATTTTTTAATTGGACCACATTATTTTGCAAGAGTTAATGTAGTTTTGTTGTAAAAGCTAAGATAGAACATGTCATTAGTTGGATTAATACCCCTATTTGGACTCCATTAAAATTATAATCTATTTTTATCTCTTCTTATTAGCACTCATTCTCCAATAAAATAATATTACGAGGTAAATCCAAAACTTTTCCTCTTTTTTAACCATACATTCTTCGATAAATTACTATTCCAAAATACATTTATTCCAAAATAGCGTTGTTTTAAATATTAAAAAATTTAACTATGATACTGAACTGAACATAGATAAGAACAAACTAATGTAGCATTTACATGCACATGCTAAACAAATAACACATTAAAAGGACAAACACAACAAATTGGACTTACAATGATGCATGCATAAACTAAAACCTCAAGGCAGTCACCGTTCTTTCTAAAAATGTGCAGTGTAGAATGATAAACTAGATTCAATCAATCAACTACACAAAAAAAGGAACTTTTAAGTTAGAAACTAGTGCTAAGATTATTATAACACCCCAAAAAACCCTAATAGTCATTAATCTTGAAATCACGACGTTAGGGTAAGATGTTGAAAGTTCGGGACCAAATTGATGACTTCTCATAGTTTAGGGATCATATTGCAAACCAGACTATAGTTGGGGGATCCAAGGTGCAATTTTCGAAACTTGTTTTCAAGTCAAAGATGTGTGTGTGTGTATACACACACACACACACACACAGAGAAATGATCTAATGATCACCTATACTCATATTATGCTAAACATCAATGATACGTCATATTAATTCATTGGTGGATAACAGATGTAATTCAAATGTTGGGACCCACAAAATCTTTATTCACCAATGAATTAATATGATATCACCAGTGCTTAACATAAAATGAACACGGATGTTCAGTAGATCATTCTATATACATATATATATGTATGTGCGCGCGTACGGGTGTGTTAACGTACTAAATATGCTGGAATTATTAATAAATTCCCATAAAATGGGACAAGACAATAGGAAATTTCCTTCATTGAGTTTTGTTCATATATGAGCCACTTCTAATTATAAAAGAAAGCCGTCATACACAAGCGCACGCACACACCCACAGTCAATCAATTAGTAGTAAAATTTCAACTCTCTAGTACATGTTTATTACAATCCCCTTTGAATTGCCAAAGTAAATGTAGTCATACGATGTATGCTGAATTATTTTTTATACTTTGAAAAACATAATTCGATTCATGAATATGATATGTGTCATATTATGCACAAGTTTAAAGTGCCTGAATTCAGTAGCACTATGCACGGGTAATATGGCCATCCAAGTTCGGCTTCTAATTCTCTCAGTCTCCTTACGTGTGTCAAGAATTCCAAATTTTAAATATGAAATATGATTTATTATAGCTCCCTTACTGAGATGTATCTCATTGTTTATAATATTCCCATTTTCAAGTAATTAAGGTTCAACGTATTGAACTTTGGAACTAGCCAGTAGATGTATCATAAAGAGATTTTCGAACAATTTGTTGGATTTATTTTTATGTATCAATAATTTTTTAATGTTGGGATAAAGTTATTCTTTATGAAAGTTAAGTTCTTATTTCAAGATACGTGATTAACGATTCCAAGGGTAAGTTTTAGGTCGTTATAATTAGGGACGGTTTCAGAATAGATGTTTACTCTATCAGCAGAAGGGAAGACAATTAGGCAAATACATGAATCGTTACTATCCTTCTCCTAAAACCAGAGGCTGTAATACAACCAAATCCACTTCCTTGCACACAAAGGGTCAACATGCTTTCTAAGGCTGGCATAGAAAATTAAGTAAAACAGATACACATTGTAGTTAATTTTTTATCATGCCATAACCAGGCTTGCATCTGGAAAATATAAAATCAAAAAAGTGCACTATATTTCATACGTACACTAAAAATCCTAATCTTGGACTACTTAGTTTTAAGCAACCATAAGAAAATAGATGAGAACTAAAATAGATTACCTCAATGAAACGGTTCCAATGCTGGCAGTTCTTCAAATCAAGATCCGTCACATCCTTTGCATATCTGAAAGAAGGAACCATATTAGTACATTCCAATAACATCATCAATTCAACAAAACAAGGTTATAACTTAAAGAGGACAAACCTCAGAGCTGTGCGAATTAAAGAGGAATCATCAGTAGATGGATCCCCACCATCAACAGGGTCCCAAGGACCTCCTATTGCCATCATAGAGTTGTTCTTTTTGAGAACTGCAAATCGAAGCATATTGCAAAAATGTGGTATGCGATCATAGTTTCTCTCAGATGACAGTTCTGCTAGAGCATTTTGACTAAGTCCACTCATTAAAATGATCTGATAACAGAAGAAATAGCCAATATATAATCAAACTGGAGAACAGTGATGATTAGCAATCCATTGGACATGCTTGAACATTCTTATGGGAAATAAAAAAGCCAAGTATAAAATAAAGTTCTTAGTTACCACTTTAAACAATCTAAGTTAATTAGCACATTAATCTCTTCTACTGGGAGACTTGAATTAGAAGTAATCAGTACAAGATACTTCCCTAGTGCAATCCACCTTAAAGTGAATACTCTTGGATGGAAAAGCAAGCATAAGAGTTCAAGCCTATGTTTGGCTCATGTTTATAAACTATTTATAAATATTCAAACCACTTTTTATCCACACATTTCGAGGGAATCGAAAGTACTACTCACTTATCCACAACTCATTTCTATCTATTTATGATTTAAAATGTACATAAACACTTCCTAAACATGTCTTAAATGTAGCTACTTATCAGGTTTCTAACTGCAGGCCACTTGGAACCTATGAATCTCATACTTTATCATTTCATGTTTTGTTGAGTGTGTTAGTTGCAACTCAGCTTATTTATGTTTTTCTTTACATTGTTTTGCTTTTAAATTTTCCATATTTGGTACTCTTTTGCATCGAATTTAAGTTTCACCACATCAATTTAGTCTAAATCTTGCAATATGATAGTCTCCAAGTAAAATCCACTTGGGATATTAGATCATTCTTATTTTGTATTTCGTCAAGCTTATTAGTTGCTATTCAACATTTGTGTTCATGTTGTTACATTTATTGGAGCTCAGTTTCATGTCTATATAAGTTTCTTAAGTGTATTCACATGCTTCTCTCTCCAAGATTTTAATGTGTGAAAATTCTGTAATTTGGTCTTACTTTGTTCATATTTAACTTAAAACAGTGAATTTATTTACTTTCAGAACAGGAAGGTGCAATCTTACTCTCACGAGACTTCCAATTTCAATACAGAGAGTACAAGCAGGATTTCTATTCTCTGATTGCCTGTGCACATTAAAACCCTAGAATTAACAACACAACACACCGGGCCTCCACATGTTCCTTTTGTTTGAACCTCAACCAATTTTGATCTTAACTTGTAAAATACTAGACCATCTCAAAGTGCAAGTATAAACATCCAGCACAGCTACTTTGTTTTACCCTTTTTGGCACATCTTTTCCATTTCATATATCTCCATTCTATATTTTTCCTCTTTTAGCTGCAAAGATTAGATACTAAGGCCCAATCTTCTATCTCCCAAAAGCCAGATTTTTTGGAGTGACACTTGAGAGAGGAAGCCTACCATGCTGTCCTAAATAATGAGACTTCTCCTGGAGCATAACAAAACTAGACCAAATTGCATTCTACAAATCCTCATACTCAACTTTCAAATGCTTGTAGAATGATAAAACCAGACCTAAAATTTCGAAGATTGCATCCCCCCCCCCCCCCCC
>CAIGRP010112238.1:10221-20824 GCA_903798385.1 Fraxinus cuspidata
CCCCCCCCCCCCCCCCACAAAAAAAGGGGGTTGTGGGTTGGATTCTAATCCTTTATGTAGTCGGGGTTTTCCATCAACTCTATTTTCTAAAATTTGCATTAAACATTGATATGGATATGCTAGCAAATAAACAGCCAGAAAGTTATTCAATTTCATTGTCAATTCATCCAAGAGTGTTTGGATTTGTCACTCATAATGTTGGTGCAAAAACAAAATGTGGAAGGAAGTCCTCCAAGACATTGGCCCATCTTCAATTATATAATGCCTCACTTGACAACGAGCACCAATTTAACATTTGCTCATCTATTATAGAGGCAAAGTGCAAAATTCTTCTGTGTAGGTCAATAATGTTTTACATGGTTCTTGAAAGGTATCATAATGTATACGTCCATGATCAGTTATTAAAGTGTTGCTGTACATGCAAAAAATTTCACAAAAATAAACAAAATTTGACCTTAGCATTCCAGACAGTAGCAAGTCCTGTTTTTGAAACTTCATTAGCCAACTCTTTAGGTGAATCACCCCGCTCCATCACAGCCTCCTCTTCAACAAAATCATGCTCAAAACTATTTCAGCAGAGACAAAAGTAGCGAATTACTTTTCTCTTCATTTTCAGAGATTATAATGACAAAAGCAACAAAGGAGAAGAAAACCATCAACATTTTACTGAAATTTGAAATGCACTAAAGGGGCTGTCTCACAGTGACAGGAACCACCAAACCTTTGGCACTAAGAAACATTCTCTTCCAACAGAAAAATACAGAAACTAAAAAGGATTTTATACTCCTAGCAATGCTGCAGGCTAACATGTAGCTGAAAAATTATCAACTCTAGTCGTAATCACAAAGAAGTTAAGAGGAGATAATAGTACCTCACAGGAGTATAGAAAGAAAGCCGAAGATTGTCCTTCGGCCAATTCACAACTACCTATAACCAATGAAAGTAAAGTCAAATGGAACCCCTAATGCATTGAAAAGAGGCTTTTAGATGAAAGGATCCATACCTTTGAGCACTCAGGAGATATAAAGAGCTTGGGATATCGCTTATCCAACGACAAATAATCCCTCTCAGTTTGTACAAAACTGAATGAGCCGACCTGCAAAGTCAATAACAAATCATCAAGAGGACATAACGCTGAACATGGTCAAGAGAATACTTTCCCCTAGTTTTGTATATAGATTTCATTATCTTTTCCATTACATCTCCAAAAGTGGAAAAATTTTCAAGATGAACGACTAGTACAGAAAACTTGAGAACTATCTTCAGCAGCGAAGCAGCAGCAACAAAACAGTGGTAATGAAAGAATCTCAGTTTGAGTTTTGAATAACAAACAAAAGCAAAAAGAGACCGGGAAAAAGCAGCAAAGAAATGTACATCACTGATACAAGACCAGTAAGAGACAAAAGTCCAGACTCCAGAGAATGGCCAGCAAATATGAATCAAGAATATTTGCAGTTAGAGAAGTTAGAAATAACAAAAGACCCACAAATTACAGACAAGCAGTTACGGGTATGAAAGAGATGGAAGAAACTTTAGACGGAAAGAGCAAGATGTGAACAAAACGTCTGAAACAATAGCCCTGAATTAAGGAAGAACAGCTGAAGAACGATATCAAATGTATAGAAGCAATTGAATGGGAATTCAACAAGAAAGGCCTTTTAGGAACGAGTTTGAATTATCATGCAACAGCTACTTGCGCAGTTTTTACCTTGCAGATATACTCTCTCCTCTTTTCTTTAACAGGGGAATGGCGCCTTCAGCATTACAGAACAACAAGTTAGGAAGGCTGCAAGATAACTAAACATATAGAACCAGAGTAGAACGCAATTTAAACAAGATCCACCTATGTGATACTTCATGACGGGGAGAGTCTCGCCGCACAGATCTGCTGTCTTTTGCAAGTGAGGAACTACGAAGCTCCCTAGAGGTTCTTGGAGGAGTTCGTTCACGCCTCAGTTCGGGTACACGTTTGGGCTCTCGACTTCTCTCCTTCGCCCTTCGCTCCCGCTCTCTTTCGCGTTCTCGCTCTCGTTCTCTTTCTCTATCCCGTTCTCGTTCTCGTTCACGTTCTCTACTTCTATCTCTATCTCTATCTCGTTCTCGAAGTCGTTCCTTCTCCCTTTCTCTAGCCTTTTCTCGCTCACGTATATAATCCCTGTGATGGTCTTTCTCCCTCTCTTGAATCTCCCGAGTATATGCACCCTTGTCATCTTTACGAACATCCATTCTTGGATGACTATCACGTGCCGAAACGCTATTGGGGTAATCCAGATCAAGTGATGTGCCATGAAGGCCTTTCCCTGTTCCATAGTCCCTACCAGGAGGCAAGCTCACTCCATAGCCAGGATTTGAAGAACTTTGAGCATACACAAGATCGTCCACATTTCTCTGTGGGGCTGCCCCTAAAATTGATGGAGCATGAGGTCCACCATATGATGAACCACTTAGCATCGACAAATTGCGATGTTCCTGGTTAGTTCTCCCAACATAGGAAACAGGATCTTGGGCAGGATGATGAACTGTGCTCCTCGATGCAAGATAATCAGCTTGTCTGCCAGAAATTTGCTACTCAGTGCAGTAGATATGGTACTATATATTCAAACAGCACAGGTACACTGCGTAATTTGTATCATTATAGAGAAAACAACCGTTGCCATTCTTTAGCCTAATACGTTAATTTACTCACCTTATGTATTAAGAAAAGTATTTATCGTCGTCTTAGGTTCAAGAAAAATATGTACTATACTGGCATCACTACAACTAAAAATACATTACTCAAACTAATTGACATCCACACGTTAAATAGTATACTTGTAATTTAGCATACCTAGAGTCCCCTTCGAAAGGAGCAGATTGCAGTGAGCGAGCCTTCAGTATTTGATCTTGTCTAAGCAATTACATGCGATCATATATATCAGCCTGCTGCAGAAGCAAGAATAAGTTCATTAGCCTAAGCACTGATTATTGTACCATTTATTGCTAAATATACTGTTGTGGAATACTAAATAAAATAAAATTAGGTGCAACTCAGACAGGAGGCAACAATTGACAACAGAGACTCCAACAAAAAAAATATCAGTCTGCAACCTGATGTTTATGGCCAAGAGTGACTGAATCAGTATATCGGCCAGCAGATTCACTTGGCATATCCCTCCCAATATACGCATTGCGTGGTTCAATATATTGGCGTCTGTCAATTGATGGATAATCAGATATATCGGGATATAATCGATCACTTTTCTGAACGTAGCCACGACTTGATGATGAAACATAGTCACCAGATGTGAACTTAGGTGAGTCTGGCATAGATGAGTCATAACCACCCCGGCCTTCCAATGCAGATGGTACAGATCCTTTAGCACCCAATGGGGAAATCTAATAAAAGAAAAAAAGAGAAGATGCAACATGTTTAACAGATTAAAAAGCAAGATTACAGATCGAACAATTTAAAGATTATTGATCATGACAAGACAAGTACATGGCTAATAGCATGGAGAAAAAGAGAACAAGAAAAATGATGAAGAGCGGTCCCATTTTCATTAAATGAGACTATTTAATCATGTAACTGCTTATCCAAGCTTACTATTCAATGAGGAGCAAATCGCGGAAAAAAATCTATACCTAAAAACTTAGAATGGCATCAAAACTGAGGGAAAAATTCCTTTTGAAAGCTTAAACTCAAACAGCATATTATAAGACCTCAATAACAGTTTGTGTACAAAGTGATGTATGAGATGACTTTGTAGCCACAGAGAAATACAGCAATATGATAATATAATATAGATGACATTTCCCAAAAATTTTTACAAAAAAAAAAAGGAAAAGATGAATACGTTTCTAAACACAAAATGAAATACTTTGCCCCTATTTGGTTTGACTAAATTCATTTTTAGTAAATTTTGATAAAAGTTGATTAAATGTGTTGATTAAAAGTCAATAAAAGTTGTGGGTCCATGAAATTGTTGTTGAAAATAAGTTTGAGGAAAAACGAGTTTTAGAAAATGGGGCCAAACAGGGGGGCTTTGTGTGTGATTAAACTTAAGTGTGTAAAAGATATTTTAGTAAAATGTTAAAAGAATAAAACATATTCACATATAAGTAGACAAGCATTTTAAAACATTATATAGCCCGTGTTTGGTGTATTAAAACCAGATTTTTAGTAGATATTGATAAAAGTTGATGAAATGTAAGGTTGAAAAGTTGTGAGGTTAAAATTAATTGTTGACTTTGACTTAGGAATTTAATCTAGACCAAACAAGGGCATATTCTCTTTCTTTGATGGTACATACTAGAAGTAACTTAACAAAGCTCAATTACCAACTGATTGACAAAGGTGTCACATTTCGTAGGAAATGGAAGCATAAAAAAGAGTGAAGATGAAAAATCCTTGATGCAAATTATTTGTTTTTATGGGAAAAGGACATTTTATCGGATAAAGAAATGTACAAGAATGGAGGATCAGAAATCCGCATAAAGGACGACAGGAAAATATAGTTATACCATTGCAATGAGAAAAGAATTTAAAGAAAAGAAGTCCTGGAGTAGTGGACAATAATACAGCTATGCTTATCTCAACAAATCTTTTCTACATTGACAGCCCTAGAGTGGTCCACACAATGGAAATAATGGGAGATAAATTTAGGGTCTAATTCCAATAACGCAATCAAAATTCGAATTCGATAATCCGTTAACTAAATGAATCAAATATGGATATAGGTCAATTCGATCTGATAGCAATCTGATCCAATTTGTTATAAATAATTGAGTCGTTAAAATATTTTTATGGCATATTATTTGTCACCAAAATAAATAAATTTAGAATAAAAAAGTCATCAAATTCAAACCATAAAAATGGTCAATTTGTGTGCACAGTGTTCTAAAAACGTAATATGTTGCGAGGTATGAAGGTTTGGAGTTAGGCGACTTTCGATGAAGCCTAGGCATAAAAATACATAAAAAAGGTATTTTCTTATTTTAATATTATTTTAAATTTTTAATCATTCTAAAAAGTATTTAATAATATATACAAATTATAGAATAAAATACAATTTTAAGAGCTCAACAAAATAAATATATTCGATAAATAAGATATAGTATAATAGTGCTAATTGAAATATTTGGAGAGTTTTAAACTTTTATTAATTAGTAAAAGATAGGAAACCCAATTAATTTAATAAATTATAAATAACTATTTATATAATAATATAAAACACTACAATCAAACCAAATGTACAATACATTCTAGTCAAACCAAAGGTACAATGTACTATAGCCAAACCAAATGAATTTTTATCCCACATCAAAAGCTTATAACAAAATGCTTGAAGATGTCCTCTATAAATAAATGAGTCAATAAATGAGTAAACTTTTTGTGCCTTTCAATCTAATTGGCTAAAAGTTGAAAAACTTATAATTATTAAACCCGTTTAAGAATTAGAAAAATTGGAAAAAAGTTAATTCCAACATTGATTTTTTTCCTAACTTCTTTAATTTCATATCGGAAATCTGATAACATAGCAAATTGGATATGAATTTATCAATCAAATATTCGTTGGATTATCGGATCGGATAATTATTCTTATCGAATCGGATATAAACAGATCCGGTCCACATCCGATATATTTACGATCCTAGGCCATTCCATTAGCTAACCTATAGTTTTAAATTTCAGGCATGAGCCCATTAATAATCCTCATTTCCCAATCATTTGGGCACTGTGAGAGATTAAAATCGCCAACTATCCTCCTTTACTAAGACCTCTTGTTGTAGGGCCAAGAAATTCTAACCTAGAAATTGATATATTAGAGATTCAATGGTGTTGCTTTGTTATGGGTGAAATCGGTGCCCAACACCAAGCCCTTCAATTCTTTCCAATCACGAATGGGTTCGCAACCTTCCATCCACTGGAACCACACACATACCTCACTGTCGAAACATGCTTTAGCAGCTTCCACTTTCTCTACCTCCAACAATCATTTGTGGAGAAAATCCTCACCTTCTAGACACTCACCAGTCTGGATTTTCCCATAGAATATTGATATTTTGAGTTGTCAATCCAATCTAAATCAGCCTCTCAGGCTCTCAGTCTTGCCCTTTCCATTGTAGCATCATCCGCTCAAATTTATTCAATATCGAGAGCCCAGTCTCGCCATTTTTTTGGTTTTTTTTATCCCAGGTAAGTGATGCGATACCAAATGATAGATACCACCATATATTATGAAGAAACGCGTAAAAATTGTATTGCTAAGTAAAGATGGATTACTAACTATTGTTGAACTTTTGAGGGATTCAACTCTCTCCCCACTCTAATTTCTCATTTACTAAATATTCCCAAATGAAACTACCCTCCCCTATTAATAGATAGTTGCCAGTTTATGCTATTCATTCTCCTAAATCCCCAAAATACCCACAATAACTAACTTTTAATCTGGGGTTCTATCGGGCTCGTAATGGAAATCTACATAGGTTGAAGCAAAAGTACACTGTTAACACTTGGATTAAATTCTAACCAATTGATGCATGTGTAAAAAGTAGCCACTTGTGATTAATCTACCCACCATGAAGCAGTATCACGTAAAATAGTGATAAGAATAGCTATATAATATCAAATATCGGGGCACCAGTAATTTTAGAATTATGTTTATGCATGAAATACTGATTCACTTGTCAAAATTACATGAAATCAAGAAAAGACAGTAGAATGAGCTACTAACCTGCTGCCCAGAGGAACCATAGACAGAACTATACTGCCCGCCATAAAGTGATGGTGGTACCGCAGAATGACCATGAGCCCTATATCCACCCGGGTCTGATTCTTGACCAGTGCCTCCTAACATCAATGCATGTCGCGAACCTAAAGACCCATCTGAACCCCCAACTGAACTCCCTGGGAATGCACCTCCCAACTATGAAAGAAACAAAATAAATTCCCAGCCACAGACGAATAAATAAACATGAACCGCTTGCTGTAACTTCCAGTAACAATAAAATTACAAAACAAAACAAAATTGGTGAATAATTCACTAAAGCTTACGTTTTGGGCAGCATAGGAAGATTGAGAAGAGTACGGTTGCTGTTGTCCATAACCACTGCCTCCCCGAGAGGAATACATTTCATGAATTATAAAATAAAACCAATCTACACAAAATTCATGAAAAAAAACAATAAAGAGTTGTTGAAACGGTGAATTTCAGCCGACTATCAATGATCTCAAGAACACGAAGGGAATAATCGGAGAAAGATTCAAAATAAAAACCCTAGTTTTGGTAAAGAGACCAATATATAGATATCCAGTGCACTGATCTGGCCCAGAAAATGAAAATTGTGCTAGACTGGACCAGGATATATAGGTCCGGAACCCGGATCCGAATTACAACATGACTCACCCGCTGTTCAATTCCTGTGTCTTAAGGGTACGCCGGGGTCCACAGACCGCTCATATCACAAGATGGGCGTTCACGATTTTTTTTTTATTGGTCATGGGTCCTCTCTTGTGATGAAGTATGTCCATCAAGGTTTCAATTTCAATGTTTAAATAGCAAAAATTTTAATTCATTTAGAGCGTGTTTCATTTACTTTATTTTTCATCAAAAATGTTAGTTTCACTAAAATTCCTACTTTTGGAGTGTTTAATTGACAATTTTTCCATGAAAAATATTTTTCAACTTTTAATCATGTGACTACGTGTAAAATCCCAAAAATTTTCATTAAATAGAATTATTTATTTTATGTACTATGTTTTAATATTTTGGAAAGTTTGAGACAAAAGTAATATATATAAAATTTCATTTTTTTTTATAAGAGTCAAGTATTTGAATATTGATTGAGCAATAATAAGTACGTGGATATTGGGCTCGTTTGATAGATTATAATTAATTATGAATATTAGAGTCGAGAAAAAGTTATTTCAGATAAGCGAGACCAAAGTCATCGAGATCGAAAGTTATTGCCTTAAATTGTAATTTAATTTAGTTAATTAATGAGTTTAGTATATACGAGTGACCCTTGTAGAGTTGGTAAGTGATTAATTGGTTTTTTTATTATTATATAAGGATTTGTTTTGTAGTACACCACTTGTGGGAGTTTGTTGAAGGAGTTATCAAGTAGTTTTTTTTTTTTATCATCCTTATATTTTAATGTAAACATTTCCTAGCTTGCCACGTGTCTCATGATGTGTTGGTTGAGATATTTCATATTATATGATAGAGACGTATACTTGAAAAATGCCTTCTTCTACACGAAACACAACACCCTTATTTCCACTTTCTATATAATTTATTATATAATATAAGCAATAAATCTCTACACTTTATGTATATGCAAAAACACGGTAGAGGCAGAAAGAATTAAGTGAACGTAATTTCTTTTAGTTTTAACTTCAAATTTTAGAGTGTGTTTGAGCCTCATTATTTTGGAAGAATGAATTCTGAAATAGTAGATTAATAAAGAATGTGTTGTTTAAAAATAAAGAAAACTTATTAATGTGATGAAAAATATTATTTTATTAAAAAATGTGTAGTTGAAAATGAGTAAAATAATGAGAATGAAATTTTCAATGTGTACCAACAAAGACTTAAGAAATCCAACAAGGTAAGATAACGAGGTGTTGTTGTTTTATCTAGTTTAAATTGTTTATTTTCACGTTGTTAAATTATTATGCTTATGAAAGTTTAAAGATATGATATGCATGTTATGTCCATCCAATACCAAATATATGATATTCATTAAGTTCTTACCGGTTTCTAAAGATATGATAACGATATGATATTTTGACACATATTTTAAATTTTTTATTCGGGATTGCACCATTATTTTTATGTCCTACTGAGTATTCTCATGTACTCACCATTTTCCCATATTTCACATATTAGAACGAGTCGTTGGTTAGCGAGTAATGAGGCGCAGTCGTAGTGCCAAAATTTATGGAACTCAGTAAAAAAAATAATCAGGTGCAGCAAGGCACTATTTTAAAATTGAGCAACTTTTCTTAGTTTTATTTAGAAATCAAAGACATGTTTTATTGAATTATAAATATAAAACTGTTTTATGCGAAATTAATATTTTATTATTTATCTAATAAAATAGACATGCATGTTTTTAAAAATATTTATTTGGTTATGAGTTTTTATCAATTTAATTATGTCCGTTAATTTCATATATTTACATTGTTAAAATTAGTAAATTTTGATAACGATTCATATTTAGTTCTATAGAAGATTTAGGTCGTTACACTAAGTTTTTTTCTAAAAACAAGGAAAATATTTTTTTAGGAGATGTGATTTTTATTTTCTAAATAATTCATTATTTTTTTCATCTTTCATGTATCCATTCTCTTTCATCCACCCATCGATTAAAAAATACACAAGTATACTATTTTATAAATTGAAAATTAAATCAATCAAACACGTTTAATTAATAATTTTCATATAAATTTGCCTAAAATTTATTTTATTTTCATATAAATTATATCCTTACAATCAAACGCATCATTAGGTCTGGGACATTACATAACCGTGGAACATTTTCTTTTATCAAACGGCAATTTTGATATTTTTCTATTACAAGCAATCGTGTTGATATTATGATGTATTTAAGGCTCATTAAAATATATTAAGTTTTTATTCGAAAGAGATTAAAATTAGATTTTTAGTAGATTTTGATAGAAGTTAATGAATTACGTGGTTGAAAAGTTGTGAGACGCATAAAATATGTGGTTAAAATAAATCGTTGACTTTGATTTAAATTAAAATATAAATTTTAATAGGTATTAAACGGTGGCTAAATCAGGGGAAAACGCCTATAATTGGGTAATTACGTAACAAGGACCAAATAAAAATGTAATAAATTAAAAAAAGAAAAAAAAATGTAATTCTGCATAGAAATCTCAAAAAATTAAAAACAAAGAAAAGAAAAATAGAGGTTGATTGATCTTTTGCAATTAGAGGTTGGACGAGTATTAACAAAAAATAGTTAGTAAGATATTGCTAGATAGTGACATACATTTTCGACGATGCTCTTGAGCAGTGTTAAAATGTGTGAATAATTTTGAATCAATTCGCCTACATTTAAGCCTGATTTGGGCTCGAAGTATGTCCAAACCAACTATATAAAATATGGTCGAGACTCGTCTCGAAAAGATAAAATAAATCGATTCACGAATTATAATGTGATTGGGCAACTTCGGTCTAACCAACCATAATCAGAGAATAATAAAATCATAAACTAATATATATAGGATATAAAACAACCAATTGTTATTTTTGAAAAATAATAAATTTAGGAATAAGAGAGAGATTAGCTCTTACACAATTAAATTTGAGCCACCTCAAATGGTTATTTCTAATAGCATATTTGTCAAAATTTATAGTTGTTTTTGACGAAAAGATGACCAAACAGGGACTTGAATCCTCTCAAGCCAACAAACTTTTTCCAATCAGGTCAAACAAACCCAATTCATCTAAACGACATATGCTGACATGGACACCCTGAGTGAGAAAAAACCTTGGTTGTTCATCGCAGAACTGCCTAAACCCAACATGGCAACATCCCAATACACCATTTCGAATCTCCCTAAACAACAAATTGTTGGAATTAATTTCTAATA
>CAIGRP010112265.1:0-20765 GCA_903798385.1 Fraxinus cuspidata
GGTAGATAGCATGTTCCTAGTGGGATTGTGATGTTGAAACCCCTAGGAGTCCTACCGTGATTGGAATTTGCAACTTAGTTGGTTTTGTATTCTCCAAGTGTTGGGATAAAAGTGGGATTCTGGTGGAAGAGTCCTTTTAGGATGAGGTTTCCTGTTGGCGGTAGGACTTTGTTTCGTGGGATAGGATCAAACTCATTTTAAAATGGTTCTATATTTTAAAGCTGTTTCAATTCATTTACTTAAAACTTTTTTCAAAGTAAATACAGAGGTAGTTTTTAAAATGTCAGTGAAATTACATTTTCGATATAAAACAAGGTTTAGCATGCATTCATACGAAGGAGGTGTAATTTAATTTTGCTGTCAAATCATAATTTCCATTGTTGAATGAAGATAACTGAATATAATCGAATTTAACCGTGAACTCTTAATCGGTGTCTGATTATTAAGTTTAACCATGAACTCGACAACTAAACTGAACTTTTTACAACTGCATTCACAGCTAAACCTCAATGATCAAAGTTTTACATAATTAAAAAAAAAGTTAGACAGAATTTGTGCAATTGTGTCTAAAATCACATCTACATAACATATCCTAAGGCAAGTTTAAAGCTAAAGAATAAGCTTTTACAAGTCAACAACTAGTAATTTGCATGTGCACTCGGATTCGGATTCGGATTTTGATTCTCTCTTTCAGCTGCATCAAAATCTATTGAAGTTTTTCTACTACTTTTATTCCTCAAAAATCCGTACAAATTCTTGAACTCTTTCATAGGATTATTATTCTCCCTGCCAAATAGCCCGGACTTACAATCCAACTCTTCCGAGCCACGACCCGAACCACTCCCACACAACCTCTTCGCCACCCGACTGGCGTTGTTACTATGCAGCGCCGAAATAACCGTTTTTATTGCCCGGCTAGGTGAGGTCCGGTTCGAAATCATAATCTCGCCAATTTCAGCCGGACTCAAACTCGCCCCGATTTGAAAAATCTCTTCAACCTGTGGGAACAATTTGTGATCCTTTAACCCCAAATGACTACTGGCCAAAATCTTAAAACCCGAAAAATCACACAAAGGGAAATGGATGTGGACATCAACTCTTCCGGGACGGATAATTGTCGGATCAATATTTTCCTTACTGTTCATTGTGAATACCATCACCCTTTCTTCACCACAGCATGAAAAAATCCCATCCATGAAATTTGAAATCCCTGGAAAGCTCACGGTCGTTGATTTCGCGTTCAGGTAACGGTCCAGATCTTCGATCACGATCAGCGATTTGTTCGAAGTTTGTAGCATAAGGAATTTCAGATCTGAATCACCGGCGATTTTGTTTAAATCGAATTCGTATACATCGTAGTGAAGGAATTTGGCTATGGCGGCGATGAATGTCGATTTTCCAGTGCCGGAAGGTCCGTATAGTAAGTAGCTTCTCTTCCAAACACGGCCTAATCGGTGATAATACTGTTTGGACTTCAGAAAATTTTCCAGATCTGATTTGATTTTATTCTTCAGATCCGTATCCATTACAACTGTATCCATAGTCGCTGGATGAGTGAACGGAATCGATCTCCACCGACCGTCTCTCAGCAGTTCGGTTTCTACGTTAACGAATAGTCTCACCTCTTTTCTTTTCTGCTCAATACCATCGAACACCGTGTGAATATGCTGCAAATAAGGAACTAGAATTCTTCGCTTTTCTTTCTTTCTGATCTTCAGAATGAGCGATTTTGAGCTAGTTTCTTCGTTCATCCAATACAGCCTGGCGCCGAGAAAATCGTCCAAAACCACCTGATTCGAATCTAGAACGAGATTGATTTCAGTGGATTTGTTACCTGAGTAAAGATTGGTGAAATCAGAATCTTCCACGCCGGGTAAAGAATTCAGGTAAACATATACTTTTCTGTAAAGTTGATTTTCCTGCATGTGCTCATTGAATTTCGGCACCTTGTAAAACTGATACAAGTAGCACTTCTCCTCCAAGAATCTCCACCATTTCTTCAAAACGTGAATTAAAGACGATTTTGACAAAAATCTGATAACCATATACCCAATAATGATTGAAAACACTATGAGGGTCAGATTTGCAAGAAGCATTATAACCATAGAACAATAATTTATGAAAAATAAAAAGGGTTAACCTTTTTATCGAATTAGGACTTATTCCAACTTTTTCAAGAATGATTGGCTGAAATTATGGGTTTGATGCTTTTGGAAAGCGGTGGAATCGGAGAGGGTATCATTGATATTGGAAGAATTATGGAAATAATTATTGATTCATGGAATTTTAGAGAGAGAAAGGGAATAACTATAGAGAGAGAAAATGCTTCATGCTTGTACCTGTAAATTGTAATGTGTGCATAAAGAATGGAGGTGGAAATATTAAAAGGAGGGAAATGTTTTGCAGATTGTAGACGGCACACGTCACTGGCGATTTTTTTTATTGGTCAAATATTGGGATTGGAGAAAAATACCTTTATAGCTGTTTTTGTATGACTTAGACTATTGGGTGGGTGCTAGAGAGAGACAAATTTATGTAAGAAATGTGCTATTATTTGATAAATTTTCAAAAAAATAATAATAATAAATAAATAAATGATTATAGTATTAACAAGTCGAGACAATACTACAAGGTTTTATCATGAAAAAGTATTTGTTCACAATAACGATACAATTTCAATTGCAATAATTAAGATAAAAGTGATATTAGTTTTGAGGAATTAACATTAATTTTCACTCGTCTGTAATTGATTTTATTTTATAACTTTAAGTATTAATGCACCAATCAATGTGAATAAGACCCTCGATGCATAAAACTAACCTACTGGTAAAGCCAATTATGTGCTACATTCAAATTTCTTTTGTCGAAACATGCTTAATAAAACCTAACCGAGCCTAAAACACCATTTGATATATTGGTAAAATTTTAATTTTGTTGCACTCTTTTGCTGCTATACACTTGAATTTATAATCCAAAATATTTTTAAAAATTGATAAAAGTTGATGGGTTGTATGACATTTCTAAAAGCTGATGAAAGTTGGATTCCATGAATTGTGTATTGAAAAGTGAATAAAAGTTGTAGATTTCGTCCTTGTTTGGTGGCCTTGAAATTTTAAAAACATAGTTTTGAATAGTATTTTTTTGGAAAATGTGTGGTTAAAAAGTAGGGAAAAATTTTGAATTTACATTTAAAATATTTTATTGTCTCGATGTGTGGTTGAAAATGAGTATAAAAAATAAATTGAAGTAAAATAAAAGGAATCAAATAGGGGCTTCAACTAAAATTTGATCAACTTTTTTGAAGTTCTATCAAACAAGCACTGGATAAATATTTAATAGGGATCTAATTGAAAACAGGCTTGGTCCATTTGATCCTCCACTCAGTGAACTTTTGCCGTCTACTCTAGAGTTGTTGTGTAGGCAAAAACCAAATTTTGCGGATGTCTGGGCCATCACCGTACAGAATATTTGATAAAGTCTCCGGAGCTAAAAGATAAGATTTATGAGGGCAAATTATACATAATTTTGATGATGGGGCAAAAATTGAAAACTACAAAGACTTCTTTAAAAAAATTTAAAAACAATGAGCAAGATATTAAATTTTCAAATTTACTGTGAGGGCAAGTGACCCAATGCCCCACTGTAAATCCACCGTCCTATGTCAACGAATCATTTGAAAATGGATACTAACAATCATATTTTATGAACTAATAAGAATACTTTTCCATATAATTTAACCTTTGCTAATCTAATAAGGTAGAATGAAGAAATTAGTAGAATAAGTGGGGACCAAAGAGAAATTCACCCATAAGTGAGGGAAAAAAAAACTTGCATTGGACCTAGCATATTCCATGGGTAGATTTTTAGGTGTGTTTTTACCTCTAGACAAAAATGGATAATATACTAAATGATATTTTACAGCGTATTTTATTAATCGTCATTTGGAGGTGATTAAAATCAAATTTTTTAATAGATTTTAATAAAAGTTGATGAAATATATGGTTAAAAGATTATGGATCTCACGAAATATGTGGTTAAGATTAATTGTTGACTTTGATTTAAATTAAAATCTAAATTTTAATCATTCACAAACAGGGGACAATGAACTGAAATAGATAGAATTAATAAACAAAGCTTAATTTCAACTTTTCTCTTTCAGAATTTGTCAAATGTTGTTTAATTCAGAAGTAATCAAACATATCAATTTTTTTTTCCTTTTTTTCACTTTCCAATAATTAAATCCTAAAACAGAAAAAATGTAAAAGAGCACTGGGGTAAAACTTCTGGCCTTGTCTAGTTTGAAACAATCAGCTTTGGACCTCTTCAAACTTTTGAATTCATCTCTTGGGTTTCTTTTGTCCCACTTACTCACATGATTAATTTGAAAAACATAACTAATCCCGTTGCGAGGTTAGCAATGAAAAAAGAATTCATAAATTTTGACTCGAAATTCACTTAAAATAAAATTTTGAATTAGAAATTTATTGAAAATGAACCTATCATTCCTCTTCAACTCATGACATGAAATATTAAAGTCAAGAAAGTGGTGCTCCGGCCTTTAAAATTTGCTGCCCCTTTGTAATGCCCATTGGTCCCCAATATTTAGGCTCTATGACAATAATAAAGGACGGCGTTGATCTATAAAATTATAATATAATACAGATACATTGGAGGGTCAGCTTTGATCAATTTATATTATAATTATTCATACGTAAACACCATATCGTTGGCTAGACTTAGAGTATCTCCAAAAGACTCTATTTTTAAAGAACATATTCTATCATTTGGAGAGTATCTATAAATTTAGAGAGTTAAAATTTTGAAATACTCCAACAAGCTCTATATATTTAACACTTAATTTTACTTCTCCCAAAAAATATTTATTATTTATCTTTATCTTTTATTTTAACTAGTTTTTCTTTAGATTATTTTATTATTTTTCTACATTGAATATTAAAACACTTTGAATGCATTTAATTATAGAGAATGTATTTTGACTCAAAATTAAAATATTAATTTAAAAAGTCTCTTGAAATATGATTTTAAATGTTGACTCTTTAAAATTAAAATAAAGAGTATCTCATATTTAAAGAGTCTTTTAGATATGCTCTTACAAGTTAATTTCTAGTTTTGAATAAGTTGTTTGTCTTCTAAATGTATATTTTTTATTTTGATGTAAATTAACCAAAAACGGCCTAACTAGTTTGTCATTGACTCATTATGCAATTAATGATTTCAAAATCTAATGCCAGTACACACTTTTATGCCCATTTGACTCGATTAATTTATTTTATGATTTGTTGAATCATTTTTATTCACACATTCGCAAAATAAAATATTTTACATGTATACCAAAAAAATTTCCCTACATTTTAACTATACATTCTCCTACAAATAGTATTCAACTCATTTTTTCCCCAATTAATGAGAATCGAACAAGCCCTGTGAATTAGGTTGTTGGGAAGCAATGTGAAACAATTCCAGCTGAAAGTCCCTCCCATAGCCGCATAGCTTGACCACCATTGAAAACATTCATCCTGCTAGGCACTGTTTGGGATTTCCATAAAATACATCTGGATTTAAACATATACGCGACAACTACCCGACCACGTTGGGGGTTGAGAGTAAGTCACGCCGTGGATTAAATCGCAATCCCTAAAATTTTGAGAACAATATAAGTATACAAAAATAAAAACCCCCAAAGCAAATGTATGGATTTTACTAGCTTGTCCTAAATGTGATGTAAGAGTGACATCTAGTTGCAGTTAGATGTTTTCGCAGTGAAGAAGTTTAAACTGCGATCTCATAGACTCTCGAGTAGAAAACTGGACCTAACTATCCTCTATGTTTTGAGGAGACGAGTGCAAGTATGATTACGCCCCACATAATCCAACAAATGCTACTATTACACAGTCTCTCTGCAGTCAAATCAATCACTCCTGAAAGTAAAACAGGGATAAAAAAGAGAGTTCTGCTGAAATCAGGCAGAGATTAGGGAGTGAACCAGAAATGCCACATAAATGGATTAGCGAAAACCGAATGAGGAGATGGTAATTTCTAATAGGGTTAATCTTATGTCAAAAGGGTTTGCAAATCCTATAATGTAATTGCATAATTATACAAGCGGGATTTTTGGGACTAGAAACAACAATCAACGATCTTGGGAATCTGGCTGAATGTTCAAAATTTGGGAAACCACGAGCTTAGATAGCTCATTAATGGCAGCTTGAACATGATAATCATCCGAATCCCCGTGCCCTGGCCATGATGATTGTGAGCTTAATCGAGAATATTCACTTGCAGCAACCTTCGTCTTTGTTGTTTTAGAGATGACTTTTTCCAAATCCGACTGCGATAATGGCCTTGGCTCCTAGAAAATACATATAAATTTGACAAGAAAATGGATAGAAGTTAGAATAGTTAATTCCTGAACCAAAGCATTTTTGTTCAATACTTAAAAAAGCGACGCCTTATATAATTTCATGCTTTTTTAAATTACATTTTACAAGTCGTGTTACAGAACTAAATACACAGCAGAAGCAAACCATTTATTACAGATATACAGGAGAACATACAGAGAAAACTATTAATGCTCCTGAGATTGACACCTCTAAATGAACTACTACAACAAATTCAAGCTGACAAAGCAGCTCAAAGAATTTATTTCATGAAGCAACAATTGGCAGAATTATGTTAAGCTTGTGACATGATTTAAGTTGACACGATTCAAGTTCTCTATAAAATTGAATCAGTAATAAGAGATACAGGTTAAAAGTGGAATTGATTGATTCAGTAAACGGCGGTAGAAGGCAAGGCATTTTAAGAACTTGGTCATCCTCAATTCCCATGGCATGTTGTGGTGTAATGCTCTAGTCGGCTTATTAATTGATAAAATACGGTTAAATACTGAGATTATTACATACCAATCTCGTTGTCATAGGTCTTCATAACCCGAGTTATTGTAGACAGGAACTAAAATTCCAAAAAAAAACTGATTAAACAAGCAAAGGAAAAAAATACTAACCAAAGACGACTTTCCATTCTTCTCATCATCGAGCAGCTCCCTGATAGGAAAGTAGGCAGCTTTTTTGCAGAACTCAAGAAGATCCGAGCCCGTGTATCCATCACAAAGACCAGCTATATGGTCGTAATCAATGTCATCTTCAACGCTCTCATCCTTCAAAATCACCTTCAAAATCTCTGCCCTCTCCCTACAATCAGGCATCCCAATTTCAAATGCTTGAGGAAGGCGACGGAGAATTGCTTCATCAAGTTCTGATGGACGATTAGTCGCAGCAAGTACCATCACCCGAGAATTGTCTGCATAAACAAAACTTACCATCTAAGCAAAAAACGACATCTTCCATATCTCAAATCAACAAATTAACAGAGCTATGAACACAATTGTCTATCATTATTACATTGAACAATACGACCACCACATTATATAGCCACAAAAAGGCATATTAAACAGCAACCACATTATAGAGCCACAAAAAGGCATATTAAACAGCAATGAAAACTATCTTTAATAATATTCCCATGAAGATTAAGGAAACTTACGGTCTGTCGTGAAACCATCCCACAAAGCCATAAATTCAGTCTTCATGTTAGTTAGTGCTTCATGGTCAGAAGTCTTGCGCTGGCCCAAAAAACTGTCTACCTCGTCAATGAAAATAATTGCTGGCTGGAGTTTATGCGCAAGGCTAAACACAGCAGCGACTACAGAAGAATTTTTAGTCAGCAGTAAACAGTTAGTAATGAATTGCCATGGAGAATCAGTACCGAGAAAAGAGAGTATTTATGCAGTAATAAAACTGCCTATGTATGAGATCCAATAGGACAAACCAGTACTTAGAAATCAAAGTTAAGAAAGTGCAGCAAATCATAAAGACTACGCAAACCAGAATTTGAAAAAATAGCCGCAATGTAAATGAGGGTAAAAGGTCTGAAACACAAACTCCCACCCCACCCCACCCCACCCCAAACTCAAAAATCAATATAGCCCTTGTTTGAGCCCCTTTTGGGGAAAAACGTATTTTTGAATAGCAATTTTTTTTGGAGAATGTGTGGTTTAAAAGTAAGGAAAATTTTTCGATTTACGTGTAAAATTATTTTATTGGAGAATATGTGGTTGAAAATGAGTTTTGAAAAAATGAGATTTTGGCATAATTGCAATGAGTACAAACACACACAGATTACATAGTGAGAGAAAGAATAGGGGACGAAAACACATTCATGTGGAACCAATTTAAATAATCAACAATCAAAGAGGCTAGAAAATACTTTAAACCAATCAACATAATCCAGAAGATGCAAAGGGGAGTAAGAACTCAGATAATATGACCTATACTCACCTAGTTTTTGTGCATCCCCAAACCATTTGCTCATCAGATTTGATATTCTCACGTTGATGAACACAGCTCCTGATTCTTTTGCAATTGCTTTGGCGAGCATAGTCTTCCCAGTCCCAGGGGGTCCATACAGCAAGACGCCTTTTTGTGGACCAAGAAGCCTTCCATGAGAAAACAGCTCGGGTCTTCGTAATGGAAGAATAACTAATTCATACAATGCTTGTTTAATGGCTTCCAATCCTCCAATACAATCAAATCTTACATCAATATGGTCAGGATTGATTACATCACAGGCTATCACATCCTATCAACAAGTAAATAGACATTTAGTAAGGAGAGCGTATATAGATAAATATATCTGGATATAAGCGTGTGATAATTCTGAACATTGCACAACGCCATCAAGCAAAACCATTTATGTAACTTCATTTTAATTTCATTTATATAAGTAGAATATACACAGCTCCTGTTTGATAAAAATCAAATTTTTAAGTAGATTTTGATAAAAGTTGGTGAAATGTGTGAATTGAAAACTTGTGGGTCTCCTAAAAACCATGGTTAAAATTAATTGACGTCGACTTAGATTTTAATCCAAATTTCTAGCTGAACCAAATGAGGGCAAATTATAGTATAACGTTTTGCTTGCTTACTACATGGCTTCATTAAGTTAGCAACGTGCTCAACTTATATTGAACAAAAAGAATTGAAATTGAACGCCCAGTTTTTCACATACTAGATCTCCATTTACTTTCCAAGTGGCAGACTCGCGTACCCGTCTCAAGTAACAGGAATCTGCATCATTAACTTTGTTTTGTTCGTTTACGTAAATACGTCTACAGCTAATACTAAAAACCTTATGAATTAAAGGCAGCCATCATTTATACGTGCGGAACAACCTTAGACCACCCAATGCCGAAGTTGATAGCAGTCATAACTGTAATTAGAAATCAACAAATGATCTGACATGCACAAGACCGTGGACTTTTTTAAACAATATAAAGCACTCTGACCCAGAGCCACTGACATCAATGAACATAGCATGACCGTCACTTATATGCTATTGTTTCAGGAGAATCATCCTATAGGCTAAAAAATTCTTAACCAAATTCTAGGACATTCGAGTGTGTGTGTATCTGAATGTCTTGTGAAGTTGTATGCTAGCAACAGATCTCTATGAGGACTATACTATTATAAATAGTTTTGCAGATGAACTAAGAAAGTGATTCATGTGTCGACTAGTAGATGAACTACACAAACACTTTCTTAAATTGATTACCATGGAAATTGATTGTAGTTCGAACATATTCCTAGATTGTATTACCCAAACAACTGGTAAAAAAAAATATCATTACATTCAAAGCACTTCATTTACTCTTCCTCTGCTTAATAACTTAAGCAATTTGATGACCAAGATTATAAAATTCAATTCTTAGTAGTAAATCCTTATTCTGACAATATTTTGAAACAGAATTCCCAATACAATGACTGCTGTAATATTAGGATATTTAAATTTTTCGCTTTAGTCTCCTTGAGCAATCACTCACCATCAGTGTTAAAAAAAGGGCACCCTTAAAGCTGTGCAATAATTCATTATAGTGTTAAAAAAAACAAAAAAGAGGGCACCCTTAAAGCTGTGCAATGATTCATTATAGTGTTAAAAAAAAAACAAAAAAGGCACCCTTAAAGCTGTGCAATAATTCATTATTGCCGCCCAATGGAACCATACGATTGCAGACACCGTCAACCGCAAGAATTTTCTTTTTTACTTTTAACTTATCTAACAAGGACTTTCCTTTTTCAAAACTTCACCTAAAGAAACCAGAGCCTGAATCCAAAATCTGATTCTCATAAAAATCAATTGAAAAAAGAAGTAACAATTAAACTAGCCATATCACAGACTCAATACTTAGCATTATCCTAGTGCTGAAGAGAAATATTCTTGGATTATCTATGACATCAATCCAAGCGTATAAATAGCCTAACAAGCAGCTAAAAAAATCAGATTGATGTCCAAAATGAGCCCAGAAAAAGTAAAAATAGGAAACTTGTTTCATTTATTAATGCAGTCAAGAAGAACCAATCTTTGACAAAAGAAATCTGAGCCAAGTTCGTGCAGCTTGGTAATTTTATTGTCTTGATAGTTAATTAGTATAATAATGAAGTTTTCAAGTATAAAAATGATTTCAAGCTTGGCTTGAATGACTCGCAGGCCAAAGCTTTTACCGACCCCAGTCCAAGATGCTCGAGCCATTTACCCCCTTTTACATCTAGATCAAACACGAGAAGATTCCAAAAACACTAGGTTATTTTTTGGGCTTCGCCCTAACATATAAAACCAAAACGTAATTACATTTTCAGTAATATTTAAATTTTATATGTCACTAAGAATACTATACCTCTAAAATAAATGCCAACGCAATGAATTTTTCTTATTAATTACAAAATCACACAACCATTACCATCACCCCCACAAAAAAAAAAGCAATAACACAGACAATACTTCGCAGAATTTATACAAATTAGGTATATAATTGAAAAAAATTAAATATAATACACATATAGAGAAATAAATTTCTACCTCGTAAGGATTGGTCTGGATGAGAGGTCGGCCCAGACGCTTTGCAATTTCCTTCTTGTGTTCAACTGCTTTCTTGGACGCTTCGCGGTTCGGGTCAAGATGTCGGAGCCCAGCGAACAATACCAAGCAGCTTAAAGCAGCGCTTGCGGCGTAGAGAACCAGTTCTTGCAAAAACTTGGTTTCTGATGAACCGTTTCTCATTTTGTTACACTTGTCTTGAAGAATCTGGCGTCGATTTGAGATTAAAATTCTTTAAAACTTACTCCGATTTGGGCTTAATGGGAATTTGAAAAGGAGAGAAACTTGGAAGGCACGAGAGGACAGGGGTTGGGGTTGGGGTTGGCGACTCGTAGTGATGATGAGAGGTTTTCGAACAGTCTTAAGGAACATGAATTTATGTACGTAACCCTTTTCCCTTTATCCAAGAATAGAGAATTTTGACCTATATTTTCCATCTTAGCATTAAGGTCATCAAATGAATATTTTCTTGCGAACATAGTCCTTATCGTCACCTACCATCTCATTTCTTCATTAAATGGGCAAATTTTGTACAACGCTTAGGGAAAAGAAGAGCGTCCAATAAATTAAATGATAAAGTCACTAAAGTTGATTTACTTCTAAGAGAAAAATGCTACCTCAATATCTTTTGCCCACGAGTTTAGTCGTGATAATGGTTCAATAAAGGCAGCTTGTTTAGGCCAACTTTGGTCTCGACTTAGCACGATTGCTATGTCTGCAAAAGCTATTTAACGGGGAGTGAATTAGGTTAATAAGTACATTCTCTCTTTTCCTCAATTAATTTATTTTGAAAAAATGCTTGAACTCAATATTTATTTATGAATTGATTTTCAGTTTTACTATGAAATTACCAACTAATGAATTTAATTAAAATGAGCACTATAAGAATTAAAAGTTTAGCATAGACATTATCTAATAATTTTTATTATTTAAAGAAAATACCATAAAGATGGAGAAGTCTTAAAAATATTTTACGATATTGAACTTTCAGAAAGATCCATACTCAATTATCACAATCTCAAGTGGCGGTAGATATTTCAATAGATGTAACGAGATCGACACTTTTCATCTCGGGGCATCACAAACTGAAGATTTGGAACCCTTTGTCATCGAATATAAAGGTTGGGGACCTTATCTGTAATGTTCCCAATGATTGATGACCTGCAAAACTTCAGGAAATTTTTCATGATTGATCCCTCGATTATCATTGCAATGGCAAGATAGTCATCAACATTCATAAGCAAGCAAAATTGATCCATACTCTTTCGCTATACTTGCACAATCGGTCTCCATTTGAAAATTGTCCAAATCTTTGTTGATCACTTCAGACATGACCCTCAATGTTAACATGTCTCCTTAATTCCATAGAGTCGGACACGTGAACGTGACATAAGATTAAATAAAAAATTTAGACAGGTTTCTTAATAATCCAAATATTTGATGAAATTGGAGGAGTTGAAGTTTTCAATTGGTATTTTTGCCTTCTTTCGTATGTATAGTTCTTGTTCTTGAAGTGTATAATTTTGGAATGCTAATTATATGGATATATAGGATCATTCTGCTTAGTATTATGCAAATTCCCCTGTTCCTTTGAGTTTTTTATCCCCGTTTACGTTCACTATTTAGTTCTTAAACAAATCAATATTTTCTTTAGCCCTGTTTGATTCAACTAAAAAGTTAGACTCTAATTCAAGTTAAAATCAACAATCATACATTCTTTGGAACCCATAATTTTTCAATCGTAAGTACAATCAACTTTTGCGTAAGTCTACTAAAAGATATGTTGGATATATATAATATGGAGATATGGTGGAGATTGAGAGGGAGGAAATGGAGGAATTGAAAGATCAGCCAGAGGATTCGAAGAGAATTCCTCTATGGAGAAAACAGTTCACGAAAGTGGGACTGTAGCAAGTTTAGAATCATTTATAGTGTCATAGTAATGAAGCTTAGTCTTATAACCGGGCCCAATCCGAACCTGAATGTCTCTCGTGTTTATTCGAACGTGGACGAAGCTACTGCAAAAGGCAAATTTTGTAATTCAATCACGTTTGGTGTATATTTTATTTGACAATTTTTTGACGGAATGCCACATGACATTCTGTCATTTGACAGTTTAAAAAAAAAAATTGTCTTTTCATCTAATACATTTTTGTCAACACATTTTTCTATCAATAAAGTGGTAGGAGTTAATGTACAAATGACAACTTCGAAATATTATTTTCTTGCATAATTCATATTTTGCAATCCAACCTCGAAATATTATTTTCTTGCATTGTAGTTCTCGAATTTCTTGAGAGATCAGAACATTAGTAGGGTCGCTGGGTCTTGTAATTCGTAGTGCTACTATTACAAGTCAAGGTCGTTGTATCTTGGAAGACGAGTGCCGGAATACCGTGAGCACAAGTGCGGGGGCATTATCGTTTTAAGGAGAAAGAGTTGAACTTTTGCTTCAACCATATACATTTTATATCGTTCATTTTCTGTACGACGTTATTCTGCCCAAGTTAATTCGGGTGATATTATTACTTGCCACCCTCCAACAATCTTAAGACGATAATGGCAAGTAATAATGCATTTGTCATACCCCCTAATAATGCTCACAAGGAAAAATCGAAAAAAATCACGGGAATGGATTTTAAGAGATGGCAACAGAAAATATTGTTTCATCTTACGACTCTAAATTTGGCAAAATTCTTGAGTGAAGATGCTCCAACTGTTGAGGAGGATGAGATTCTAAAAAACGAGCATCATTTGATGCATGGAGTCATAGTGACTTCTTGTGCAGGAAACAACATCCTCAATTGCCTTGACAACACATTATACAACTATACTGTTCGGTCGAGACAGCTAAAATACTGTAAGAATCATTGGAAAATAAGTACAAAACGGAAGATGCCGGACTGAAGAAATTAGTTGTAGGCAAATTCCTGGACTTCAAAATGGTAGATTCTAAAACAGTAACGAATCAAGTTCAAGAGGTACAAATCATCTTGCAAGATATACATACAGAAGGTATGAAACTCTGCGAGTCATTTTAGGTTACTGCGATTATCGAAAAATTACCACCAATGTAGAAAGATTTCAAGAACTACCTAAAAAATATTCGCAAGGGAATGAGACTTGAAGATCTTATTGTACAATTAAGAATTGAGGAAGAACGAAATTCTGAAAAGAAATTTGGAAAACTGCAAATGGAGGCTAAGATCAATTTTGTGGAGCCAAATACTAGCAAGAAAATGAAGCACTCAGGTAATGACAAGCAAAAGAGCAATGCCAAGAAATTCAAAGGAGATTGCTACAAATGCGGTAAGCCTGGTCACATTGCAAAGGACTGCCGGCCGAAAAATCAAAACAAAAAAGACCAAGTACATTTGACCGAGGAAGATATGTTGTCTAACGGTGTATCTGAACTAGTGCTCTTAGCTCTTGTATTTGAAGCTAACATGGTGGACAAATCCAGAGACTGGTTCGTTGATACAAGTGCTATTCGTCACATTTTTTCTGATAAGGAAATATTTTCATCTTACACTCCTATCAATAGACGACAACTATTCATGGGCAATTCGACAACATCAAAAGTTGTCGATCTAGGTAAAGCAGTGCTGAAGATGACATCAGGGAAAGAAGTAACACTCATCGATGTGCTGCATGTTCCCGATATTCGCAAAACCTCGGTATCTAGAGCTTTGTTAAGCAAGAGTGAGTTTATGCTAGTATTTGAATCTGATAAGTTTGTATTCACCAAAAATGGCATGTTTATAGGCAAATGGTACTTAGCCAATGGGCTATTCAAAATGAATGTAATGCCTGTATTTCGTGATTTTGATATTAATAAAAATAAATATTATGCTTACTTAATTGAGTCTTCTAACTTATGGCATGATAGGTGATGATATGTAAATGTTAATACTTTTAGTAAATTAGCAAGTTTAGTTTTATTGTCTTCCACTTCCTTTGATCAAAATCATTGGTGCGAAACATGTGTAGAAGTTAAATTAGCTAAAACACCGTTTCTTTCAATTGAAAGGAACTCGAATCATCTAGAACTAATTTACAATGATATTTGTGATTTAAAATTTTTTGTAAACTAGAGGAGGTAAAAAGTATTTTATTACTTTTATAGATGATTGCACAAAGTATTGTTATGTCTATTTGCTAAGAAGTAAAGACGAGACCTTAGAAGCATTTAGACAGTACAAGAATGCGGGTGAGAATCAACTAAGCAAACGAATACAAGTTGTTCGTAGTGATAGAGGTCGGGAATATGGAGTACCGTTTAAAGAATTTTGTTCAGATTCTAGGATTATTCATCAAACTACAACTCCTTATTCACCTCAGTTGAACGGTATTGCGGAACGCAAAAATCGTACTTTGAAAGAAATGAAGAACGGTATGTTGATTAGTTATGGCTTACCTCAAAATTTGTTGGGGGGGGGGGAGCGAGAACAATTCTCTCAGCTAACCACATTCCAAATAAATTACCATACAAAAGTAGGAACGAAACTCCTTATGAGTTATGAAAATGTCATAAAGTTTCGTATAAATACTTAAAAGTGTGGGGGTGTTTTGCTAAGGTCTAAATACCAAAGCTTAAACAAGTTAAAATATGGCATAAGACCATCAATTGCATATTCATTGGATATGCTAATAACAGTAGTACTTATCGGTTCCTCGTATATAAGTCGGACATTATGGATGTACATGAAAATACTATCATTGAATCTAAGAATACTGTATTTTTAGGACAAGTTTCTTTATAAGGAAAGGAAATAGATAATTTCGCAAAAACGAACTTATGATACTCCAATTGGTAATTATCAAAGTGATGAAGAACCAAGACTTAGTAAAAGAATCAAAATATCTACATTTTTTGGTCTAGATTTTTTTACTTATTTATTAAAAAATGAACATGAGACATTAAACAAAACAATGTCTAGTCCAGAAACTCCATTCTGAAAAAAGACTATCAATAGTGAAATTGTATCTATTATGCAAAATCATACCTAGAAATTGGTAGATCTTCCACCGGTAACAAACCGTTAGGTTGTAAATGTATTTTCAAAAGAAAATTAAAGACTGATGGATCAATTGATAAATATAAGGTCAGATTGGTAGCTAAGGATTCAAATAAAAAGATGGTCTTGATTTTTTCGATACATACTCACATGTAATAAGGATAACATCAATTAGAGTATTAAATTAATTGCAATCGCAGCATTGCATAATTTGAAAATCCATCAGATGGTCGTCAAAACAGTTTTCTTAAATGATGAGCTAGAAGAAGAAATTTACATGGAACAACTCGAAGGGTTCATTGCTCATGGATAGGAGAAAAAAGGTGTGTAAGTTCGTTAAGTCGTTATATAAACTAAAGTAAACGCCAAAATAATGGCATGCAAAATTTGACAAAACTAAGTTGTCAAATGGTTTGAAGATTAACGAGTGTGATAAATATGTTTATATTAAAACCACGTCCAATGCATATGTAATTGTATGTCTATATGTTGATGATATGTTAATTATGGGTAGCTGATATCATAACAAATACCGATAAAATGTTGATAAAACATTTTGACATGAAAGATATGTTTATTGCAAATGTAATGTTAGGAATTAAAATCCTTAAAACATTTGAGGGACTTGTCTTATTTCAATTTTACTCTATTAAGACTGTACTTAAGAAGTTTCATATATATGATGAAAGTCCAGTTAAAAATACCGGTAGACTTAAGTCTACGTTTGGCCAAACATAAAGGTGAACCCGTATATCAATTAGAGTGGTGATATTATTACTTGCCACCTTTCAACATCCAAAACATAATAATCCAAAAAGATGGGGCTCAATCAAGGGCTTAGCTTTGTACTATTGCATGTTATTACACCTATAAATTATGTGGCACGCACATGACGAAGAAAGTCTCATATATGCCGACGTGGAATCAACCCGTTTTAATTAAACAATTGTATCTTAGGCTCGACTCATTATCCATTTGGCCCATTTATATTTTTCTATATATACGTAAGTTCACTTCATTGAAAGGTATGGTTTTTAACCCTATCTAAATTTCTTCTACCATCTATTGTGCTCATTTTTCTTTTATCCGGTAGTTGACTTGATCGTCGGAATGCAAACGATCGTCGAACATTTTTCTCGACCAGGGAGTATTTTCCTCCTAACGGAGTGTTTCAGCGTGCAGTTCATGCCTACGTAGATGGGAGGTGGCCGAGGTTCTTTAGACGCAATTTTTTGTAAGGATTCGAAATTTTTTTAAGTCATACCATATGTAAAAATATCCTAATAAAATAATGTAAATTATGTTAAGAAATTTTTCGCTTGAAAATAAGAAACGTTAATGAAATAATTGAAAAATTTTAAAGAAAAAAAGAGTTATGCATCTCTTTCTAAGACACTTGTTTTATTATTTTCGATATCCAAATGAGATTCGTTTGGAACATTCGATATGTCTGTAACAAAGTTCTTGAGACAAGTTTCAAGATAACATAGGCGATTTATGAATTTTGTTAGCGTACAATCATCAGCAAATTTATAAAATTGACTTGTAATCGAAATTCTCGAAATAATAGTTTGACGCCATATTTTGATGCGTCTATTTTTGCTACAGTTGGTTGTTTTGCTCATCGTTAACGATGCGATAAATTAGACCCTAAGGACTTCTAAAAAGTATTAAGAATGTAGTATTTTGATTTCATTTGACATTTTATAGACCATGAAAATTAAAATGAAAACAAGAAAAAACATTCTTACAAAAAAGGTTGGTGATAAAGGCGAGACAGGTGTGAGGGTGGGTATAAAGTTCAAATCGTAGGACTAGTGTAGGGTAAAACAAAAAGTTAAAAGGAAATCAAAGACACTGTTGACGCGACACCATCATATCAGTCGTGGGAAGATTGTTCTCATGCCCATCATGGGCAGAAGAACAATCCTGGCATTCTCACATAATGTTAAGCTCCTTTTTGGCGGTCATTGAAATGAGAATTTGCATTTTACAACGGTAGATTTATAATTTAAAATCACTATTGTTGACATTAAAAAGTGTAATTAAGTCAACTTCAAAAGCAAAATAAATAGGGACTCAGGATTTTTATTGATAATCATTTCTAAATTACAAGTGTTTCATCGATAGAGATATTTTAGATATCTTAATGTTCTCTCTCTTATCCAAAGATACCTTGCACATTTTTATAGGAAAAGAAAATTCGGTATCAACCACTTTTATGTCTTGTCAATCGCCGTGTCAAACTAAAAAGTACGTCATTGACATATCTCCAATTCAGAATTTTTATTAATAATCACTTCTAAATTACAAGTGTTTCACCAATAGAGGTTTTTAGATATCTCAATGTTCTCTCCCTTATCAAAAGACACGTTGCACATTTTTATAGGAAAAGAAAATTCAATATCACCCATTTTTCTGTCTTGTCAATCGCCAGTGCCGAACTGAAAAGTACGTTATTGACATATCTCCATTGATTGCTGATGTCGGCTTGTCAAGTTATCATAAAACCGTTCTTTAAGTAGGTCCTTTGCAATTAATAAGCTAGTGAGTAAGCGAAGCTACATCATATGATTGGTGAAATAAGTGGGCGCGACGTAACTATGAATGCAATAATTAATTTGATTGGATGTTTTATCAGCGTGTAATGAATCTATAATCATTATGTTCACTCGAACCACGACGTTACGAGCTGACTTTATAAAGTCGATCTCAGATTAAGATATACTAAGTGTATGCAACAATCATCTTGAATAGGTTGCACGTCGGATGTTAACAACTATTATTTGTTCAAATGTCAGAGTATTTATAGTGGGTCCAGAAGCCGTTGAAAATCATTTGGACTTTAATACCCCAATTTGTCATCCACTATTTACCAAAATACTATCTCTAGAGGGTATTTGGTGGGAATTAAAATTAATTTTTTAGTGGATTGTAGTAAAAGTTTTTAAAATATGTGATTGAACACAAGAAATATGTGATTAATATTGATTGTTTGATTTTGATTTTGATTAAAATCAGATTTTAATCCGACCCAAAGAGACCCCTAGTTTTAACCACAGAACTTCCCATTTCCTTTTCCATTTGGAAGGTAGTTTGGGAAGAAGGAAAATTCTTCTCCCATCGCACCTTCACAAGTCAAAGTTCATTTTCTGAAAATTCACACAACTCGACATTGATTGATAGAGGGTTCCACTGTTGCATCAATTTTATTTATTTTTTTATTTTTTTGGAGAAATCTCATAAACAACAAATTTTATTTAGAATGATAGTCAAAAATGATTTTTTTTTTGGAAAAAGTTTCAAAATAATGGTGGACAAACTAGATTAAAATTAAACTTCTAGAAATCTATACACCACCATCAAATCCACTTTACATGAGCTATAGCATTCCTGCGGGCGGAGCCTTTCTATGGTTGTTAGTCAAGCTGGGAAAGCCGTGGGTACCTCTGTGCCCTGAGTTGACTCTTGGAGAAGCGTTTTGTAGGCTTTGTAAAATTCAATTAAAATTTAAAGTAAAAATCAAAAATTAATTTTAATCATACATCTTATGACACCCATATGTTTTCAATCATATATTTTACCAAGTTTTATCAAAATTTACTAAAGGTCTGATTTTAATTTCTACCAAACGGGGCTTCATTTTATTTAAGAAAATATGCTTATCTTTCACTAATAGAGATTAATCTACCATTATCACAAACATTTAACAAAATAAATTATATTAAAATCCACAAAGCTTTAGTCAAGATTTAGCCGTTTCAATATTTTTTGAGATTTTTAATTACTATTTTAACATATGTCATTACAATTATAATAAATTTGCTTTTGTTAAAAATTGCAATCCAACTATCGAATTGATCTGCTTCAAATCGATGGGAGGGATGTGGTTCGGTTTTCAAGTAGGCTTAGACCAACTCAAAAATCTCGATTTGAGGGATCGGTTTAAAATGAAAAATTAATTTTCAAGGAAAAATTTTTCTTCAACAGGACACAAAAAACATACCAAACACCTCAACCGAATTTTCTCCATTTTGCTTAGTTGGTAATTCAGTTAGAATTAGGTTGATTTTTTACTCTCATCGGTTGGATTTCTAGTTGAGATTTCACCAATTTTAAGTGTCGATTCGATTGTCAGGTCGAGTCTGAATCTAACCCGCGCATTCCTCTATTATATGCACTTAGCATGTAGTAGTACAGTGCGCCTTCACAAAGGAGTCAATGCGAATGACAAAAGTTCTTATATATATTTATAAACAAAAATTTTCATGTAATGTTTGATATGGTCGCTTGCAATTTGATCGAACTTTGCTTTCATCAAAACATTTCATAAAATACTTTAGCCCATGTTTGGCTCATATTCCTTAAAATTCACTTTTCTCAAACTCATTTTCAATTAATCGTTTTGAGGCTCACAATTTTAACAATTTATAACCACAAATTTCATCATCTTCTATTAAAATCTACTAAAAATCTAATTAATTTTTAATCACACATTTTTTGAATTCAATTAATATATTAAGTCCCTGTTTGTCTACGATTTTTCAATTTTTTTTTAAAATTTATTTTCAACCGCAAACTCTCACAATAAAATATTTTATATGTAAACTTAAAATTTTTCCAACTTTTAATCTCACATTTAGGGTCCGTTTGATTGCGAATGTGGAAAATGGGTGGAAAGAAAATGAATTCCAGGGAATTGAATTGCCTAGAAATTGTTTTACTGGGAATTGTAATTAATTGTGTTTGATTGGTATAATTTTCCACCTGGAAAATGTTGAAAGTTTGGTGTCCGTG